>CM047585.1:14689544-14721484 GCA_026184515.1 Peronosclerospora sorghi
AAAGAGGTCATCACCGACATTGGTAGTGGCTGGTACGGTACTCCGGCTCCGGTACCGAAATACTCCCTGTCGGTATGGTAGTGGTACCGACATTTAACTCATCTGTATCGGTATACCGAACGTGATACCGACTTTGTCCACGGCGATATCGGTATCTGTATGATACCGGTATTTGCTGGCGGTTCGTTAGGGTAGACGGGAAACCGAAATTCGGTCGGATACCGGTATCAATACCTGTATTAGCGTCCGTTATCATTTGCGAGCTGAGTGTTGAAGTTCAATGTTGCTTGCTGTTGCACCAACAATTATAAAAGCATTCATTATTGATGATGCCATCTATTATGATCATCATCATCATGTGGACTGCTGGTGCAGCTTGAAACTGTGTTTCGTATGATTGCTCCTTATTTACATATCAGGCTTACTTTAGAGCTCAACAACCACCGAAGGTGATGTTAACATTTTTTCTAAATATTTCTGGATCATCCTACTAGATGATCAGAGGTCCTCGTGAATTAGTCATAGTTGCTTCTTCTTCTTCTTTTCGTCAACGTCGCTGCTTATCAGTTCGTACCAGTTGATCACTACATCCTTGTTCACTCGAAATAAGAGAGTTGTTTCAAATACTTCTTGCCCGAGAAGGGTCCTCAGTCGCTTTAGAACAAGCTTAGCCTGGGAAAAGACACGCTCTGCAGGTGCCGAAGATGCAGGAATTGCCAAGAGAATTTCAGCGAGATGAGCTATAAGGGGAAATCGACCTTGATTCTGTTTCCACCATAGCAAAGGATCCGTGTTTCGAGCGACGCTTGGGTCATGATCGTCCAGAAATGACTTCAATTATTTTTCCCATAAGGCCATTGTTCGCTTGCCAGTGCCTGATGTTGATGCACTTTTGAAGAGACCGTCAAGCAAATCTTGGGAGAAGTCATCATCGTCATTCTTTTCTTCTTCCTCAGAATCATAAGTGTTGGCGGTATTGACTATCTTCCTCCTTGCTAGCCTTACCATCAGCAGAAGTGGTTGGTGTAGAATCCGGCACCGCTACATTCATCTCCGCAGTTCCGCCAGCAACTTCTTCTGCTTATCTTTGTTGTGATTGTTTAACGGGCTCTTGAAGGACGCTGGAGGACTCAACCATCCTTCTTAGAAAGGCTTTGCCTTTGGTGATATCGCCTTGGCAGTTGATGTAAAGTGCTTCCGTGTCCTTGTACCTAGGATCAAACAGTGATGCTGCGTAAAAGATGTCCGGAAGACTGGAAAACCATCGAAACAGGACTCCTCTAGAGTTTGGAGGAATTCGGTCAATTGCTTGAGTTCCGGCTCTGAAAGACGCCGAGCAGAGGGATCCGTTTTAGTTGATACTTTGTGAGCGCGACGAGTAGCGTGCTTCATCATGCTAGCTGCTATGGGCGAGACACTTGAAATCGAAGTCTTGAAGAGCTCCGTGTCGCTCGTCGTCTCCTTTCTGAGCTCTCCTGCCCACTCCTCTGAGTACCTGCAATAAGGCAGCAGCTCCTTCACCAAAGTGCGTACAACATTTCTTGCCTCCAGACTGATAAGTTCAATGTCGGAGGCAATACATGCTCTCATATTCGGTTTCAATAGTTGATTGACCCTACTAAACATGTAGGTGCTGTTACAACGAGTAGCTTGGTCCTGGCACAACGCGGACGCCTTTATCTCTTCGTCAGTTCCTGTAAAAGCAGCAATGACGCAAGGGAGTGAGTACAGTTGGAATTAGTCAAGTGAGTAAGCTGATCTTACAATCCCTCCTTAGAGCCGCTCAAGCAGTACCGCTACGATTGAAGTGCTCCACAAAGTCCTTGACATCCTTGATATGCGGAAAGTTTGCACCAAGGACTTTCGCATTAAGACAAAGCTGAAGCGTGTGCACCGCAAAAGGAAGAGGTGTAAAGCACGAAGAAACAACGTTCCAGAGTCCTTTCTGATCAAATTGAAAGTTTCCATAGCAAGCGTCGGTCATGCGCATGCGCAGCTCGTCATCACCTCTGAATCATCGCTTGTCCCTGAGATATCCTCCATCGAGAATAACAGATTAGTCTGATGCCCGTTGATGTGTTCCTCAGTCTTCGTTATGTCTTCCTCGACTCCTTCCGATACTGACTGAAGTGACTCTTTGTAGATCTTTCCAGTGCGGACCATGTTGCTTCCGCCGTCCGTGACCATAGCGATAAACTTATCCCTAATACCCAGCCTCTTCAATATCATACAGATTATTAGAGTTATGTATAGTGAGGCTAAAATAGCATCGCATCCAACCTCGAGAGCCGCATATAAGACTTTAAGTATGTTATCCGCGGTTTGCATCTCTTCGCACTTAATGCACCCGATAAGGATATCTTGGCGAACTAAGTTCACGCTAAAATGAGCTGTAATGCCAATATACTCTGCTTTTTCATTTTTGGCCTTCCAGCCGTCTAAGGTGACACTAACCTGAAGGAAAGAATAAGAGGAACAAAACAGTCGTTGCTACGAACATAAGACACGTCTGGTTATAATACTCACCGCCTTAGTCTTGGCCATGAGCTTCTTGAGCCTCTCCAGAATGTCTGTCTGAAGGCAGTGGACTTCCTTCCGTATACTTTCCCTACTCGTAGCTCCATGCCGTCATTTTGAGGCAAAATGTACTTTCTAACAAGGCTGCTTTTGCTACAAATGTCAGAGGCAAGTTGTCCAGAGTGACCACAAAGCTGGAGAAAGAAAGGACTGTTTAACCGCACTTAGTTGTAGAAAATACTCCAGAATCACGACTGATTGTAAAATTTACCTATATCACGAGCAAGCATGCCTGTCGTAAGCCTCTTCCTCTTAGAGAAATGATCCGTCAGCTTCAAAGAAACTTGCTTCGTCTTGGAAGCTACGTCTTCTTTAGCAGCGTGTCCACTTAAGATCCTATCATTGGAAGAGCGAAGAGTGCGCTTTGCTTCTAGCTTTGAAAGACAGTACTCGGTAGCTTCCTCATGCTCCTTATCTGATTTCCCTGCAGAGATCAAATGGGACAAAAGATTTCTCGCATGCTGGGTAGGGAGTACTTTGGAGCAGAGCATGCAGACTGAGTGGTCCTTATTAACGAGGTCCTTCTTGAAATTTTGCCAGATAGGTGACTTCGAATCACTAAAGCTTGATTGTTTATATCCCCTCTTTAGCTTCGAGTATCCATCAGATTCATTCAAGTTGTTGCTTTTGGGACTAGTTGTAGTAGCGCCATCGTCACCAACTACTACTACGTCAATACCGCCGCTCGTACTCTGTTGTGAAAGATTACTCTGATCTTCCTTTTCGCACTGGAGATATTTTCCTCCTCCCTCGTCGGTCCCCGCCGTCTCCAACCTCCTCTTCTCATCATGATGAGAAGAAGAAGCGGGGCCTTTATTATAGCTGTCATCTATTGCCTTGTCGTCACCAGCGGCACCGCCACCCGCCGTCGTCCTGGCCAGCTTAAGTAGACGACTTGTAGCCACAGACTCTACCGTCAATCCCGATATTGATACAAATCGGTAGGTATACCGGTTTGTATTACCGACTGCACCCAGAATCGGTGAACACCGTCATTCATGATACCGCGACTTCCCGCCAAAGGCATGGGATGATACCGACTTTGGTAGCGCCGGTAGTGGTACGGTATAAACTCTACCGACTTTGCCGCCCACGGTATACGGTAACGGTATTGTAAATACCGGTATAGTGCGATACCGGTATAGTGCGATACCGGTACCAATACCGCACACCTGGAGTGCGCAAGAACACAATGACCAACTTGTACAACCGCGTGGGCTCGACAGATCGTGCGTTATCCACGTTTACAGCAAAGGTAGGACTATACGCTCGCTATTTCCGTCGCTCATCGCTGCTTTGGCCATCATCGGGTTTTAAAACATGAGCGTGTACAACATCAGAGTACTCGTTCCATAAAATGCGTGGCTTCCAATGACTTGGAACAAGTTCGAGTACGAAGTCTTCCACTCGTTGCAACTTGAGCTGGAAAGTAGCTCAGCACGTTGCATTAAATGAACTCGAGTGTCTTCGTTCTCCACAAAGTCAAAGCCAACTTCCCCATCTCGAATCCCACAAAAAGCGCCTCGGAAAGTATTCGACGTGATCATGGAGTCCCGATCTCGACCAATTTGAAGTAATACCAAAATTAGTAGGATACTTCGTCCGCTAGCGGACTGGTGCTACGTTCAAGAGTGGTTAAATACTGAATGAAGGTCCATGGGAAGCTGACAATCGAATCTACAGCGTGGAACATGCACGCAATAATTTGATAGAGAAAATACAAGACGCTGACACAAGATGGAACGTGAGATGGAGCCGACACCTTCTAGCGTCAAATACGAGAATTGTTCGTGCTCGCCTTCTTTATCCGAGCGTTTTTACATGTTCGCGAGTGACATTTCTCTAACTTCTTGGAGTGCAACGACTGTCGTATTCGAAATAGCCGTGGGTCCTGCGGCTTGAAACTGTTCGCTGTAGTTCTGATGCAAGCTGTGAACGATCGCATGAGCTGAATACGAATCAGACGGCATCAACATGTGAAGGAACGGGTTGTGCGAAAGTACGTCCGGAGATTGTTTCAAAGAATCTCGCGGGTAGACCACGGGCGAGGGGGTTCATTCCTTTTGTGACCTGATTGGGATGACATTCGTGGGTGGACGTTAAATATCAGCTCCAAGCCGCAGATGCTCAAGGCCGAGTCTAGCCGGCGAGTCAATCATCTCGGGTGGATAGGCAGGATGCGGAAGCGAGCATCGAAGAGCAAGGTCCAGTCAGTATGCGTGCTGGACATCAGATGACGAGTCCAGATGAAACCAGCTTCTGTCACGCATCATCATCGCACGCATGAGTAAGTATACTGGTAATACGGATGTCGCCATATTATCATGGGTGTTTGAATTATAGGTGTTTCGCATTGCATTATATTTGTGGTAGTCTAGGGCGAGGCACTAGGCATAGACGAGAAGCAGCAAGAAGAGGTAAACTAATTCATTCGGCAATTACTCTTTACTGTTTCAACGCCTTGTCTACTTCTGCGTCCCACCAAGTCGACGTCGACATTTGGTAGCACTTGTTGGTCTACAGTACCCGCAATCCAGAAGGATAGATCGAATTCAGTGGCAGTGGTGGCCACACTAGTTGTCTACGTGAAAGCAAGAAATTCGTACATCGCAGGCGGTACCTGTAAGAATTTCTATGGAGATGGAACACGATGATTTGGCGGGTACAAGCGTTCCTGTGCCGCCCGACGTTAATGCCATGAAGACCCTAACCAGGATAGCCAAGATGATGCCAACGCAACAACATCAGATGGCGCAGTTGTTGCAGCACCAGCTTGTGGTGCTAGACCAGTTAATCTCCGGTAGGTCGACCGTTGAGAAGCGCGTAGAGGGCATTTACATGCCAACATACCACGGTCGCCAGGGTGAGCCGCTGTACGTTTTTTTACATCAAGTCAAGTTGAACTTCAGCGCAAAAAACATTGATTTCCAAGACAGTAAAAACCAAGGACGACTCATTGCTGTGGTGGCTTCGAATTGGAAGGGTCAAACAGCTGTCTGGTCTACGTTCAACCAAGAACAGACCACGACCTTGAGTGAACTTGCCGATGCGCTGCAAGCTGAACTTATTCCGCCTGACCTTCAGGAGAGCCTTCGTGTGGAGCTCTTTCGTCTGAAGCAAGCCAATTGTAATATACTGGAAGAATACGTGTCACGTTTTCGCACTATCATCTGTCAAATGAAAGATATGTGAGAGATTGATCAAATCACTTGGTTTGTACATGGACTGGTCACGCGTACCCGAGAAGTAGTGTCTTATCGTCGATGCGACACGGTGTCCAATGATATTTCCGTCGCGTTGGAATGTGAGCGATCACACACGCAGCCTCGAACGACCCGACGTGATGATTGCGGAATGAATTTGGCAGAGCCCATGCTAATCGATAAATTCCATATGCGGTAACCACCAAGAGAAGAGTGCCGTCGCAAGAATTTGTGTTTCCACTGCAAGAAGCCGAGTCATCGCATGAATGATTGTCATGTAAAACGTTTCCGGGGTGAGCGTAAGGATGGTTGGTCCCGTCATGTGGTAAATTCAGTTCAGATTCGTACACCAAGTCTTAATGCGTCCAAGAATGATGAATCGATGTCTATTCGTAGTTAAAAGATGAATATGGTACGATTGAAGTCGCAAGCGCCATTGAAACAAGAAATTCGTCTGATTAGGAAGAAAGTTCTTGTCAACGGACGCGATCGGATTGCGTTGAACGACATTGATGCGAACTACAATCTCATTCTCCCAGGTACCGTTGATGATCCTGGCATCGTGCATGTCGCTTCAGCGGAGAGTTTAGATGGTCATATTCGGCGCAACATGCGCCTGCGTGAAGTCGACGCTACGGTTTAGATGGATGGCACGATGTTCGACTCGATTGCTCTCACTGAATATCGTCTTCCCGTCACGCAACATCTACTCTGGATAAGTCATGGACGAAACGGTTCAATACGGTCATTGATTGGCAAACGCATGCCATCACGGTCTCACCCACGGCTTTATTCGATACATTGGACGATAATGCGAAAGATAGTGACATGTCATGGGATGGTAATTCGGACAATCGTCTAGCGGCGCAGTCAATCCATTACGACCTTTATCATGTAAAGGTTACGGC
This sequence comes from Peronosclerospora sorghi, assembly GCA_026184515.1. Taxonomy (NCBI): domain Eukaryota; phylum Oomycota; class Peronosporomycetes; order Peronosporales; family Peronosporaceae; genus Peronosclerospora; species Peronosclerospora sorghi. Next base: position 14,696,233 of record CM047585.1, read on the forward strand.
TATCGATGACCAGAAGGACGAGTCACCAGAAGTTGCGCTCCTGATAGACGGGTATTGTGATGTCTTCTCCGACGGAGCTACCCGTTGGATTGCCACCCAAGCGTGGCGTGGAATTTGAAATAAACATGTAGCTGGATTCACGGCCAAGCACCCGTGCACCCTTTCGATTATCGAAAGCGGAGCAAGAGGATCTTCAACTTTTCGTGGACGACCTGTTATCAAAATAATGGATTGAAATAAGCGACTCACCATGGGTGTCGAACGTTTTTTGAGTCCCGAAGCGACCCGCGTACGGATAATCTGCAAAGTCGATCAGAGTGGACTCGAAATATAGACCCAACATCTCTAATACAATGGGTCGTTGACTACCGGTATCTTAACATCCAGATGCTGATTTCCAAGATTCCTCCTCCAAACATCGAACAATTGTTTGATCAGATGGCGCATGTGCATGTTTTCAGTGTCATCTACTTGGCGCAAGGGTACCACCTGATGAGAGTAAAATTGGCCACAAGGCCATACATAGCGTTTAGGACGGGACGTGAGACTTACCACGGTGTGTGGTACCATGGGGGTGACTGGTATGCCATGTATTTGGTTCAGGATCATGCGCGTGATATTTGCGAACTTGGATTTTTTCGTGGTAGATCTCGACGGCATCTGAGTGTTTTCGAGATCCATGTGAAGCACCTCCGTACGTTTTTTTGATATCTTGCGCGCGAAAAGCTCTACGCTCGGCGTGAGAAGTGCGTATTGTTTCATGGATCGGTCAATTTTCTCGGCCACACGAACTCTAATGAAGGTCTTGAGGTGGATCTAAATAAAACGATGGTAATTGAAATGTGGAAAATATCAACAACAGTCGAAGAACTGCAAAGTTTCTTAGGATTAGCAGGTTATTATCGACGGTTTATTCATCGCTTCGAGGATATTGGTTTACCTTTGAGTGATTTGGCAAAGAAGAACAAACGTTATGGATGTCATACCAGGAGAATGTTTTTCTGGTTATCAAAGCAGTCTTAGAGCAAGCGCCAATTCTCTTGTTGCCGGACTTTGATAATCTGTTCGTAGTTACGACCAACGCGTTCCGTCATTGCTGTGGTGGTGTCCTTTCACAACTTTACGATGGCTTCGATCATCCAGTGACATTCTATTCAAAAAAAGTTGGTTCAGCACGAGCTTAACTGGACAACGCACGAGAAGAAGCTGTTTGATATCAAGTTGGAGTTCGCCAAATGGCGTCACTACCTCCATGGTAGGCGATTCCTCGTTTACGCCGACAATATTGCGTGAAAGTGGTTCCTGTATCACCTCACTGTTTCACCCAAGCTCGCTCGCTGGTTGGATTTCTACTCCCGATTTGATTTCGAGCTTCACCATGTAAAAGGGGTGCATAACATTGTTGCCGACGCTCTAGCATGGCATGTACTAACGGATGACTCGAACTTACAGGCGCCTATGCATAACCAGCTGCCGACCAGTGTATTTGTGATTAATCATCGTCATACGGCTCACCCGTCCGCCAAAGCTGTCACCGTTACTGCCGGCGCTGTTGTGGTTCATGATTGCGCAGGATAGTAGACTCCACTTCACCACAGTGAGGCCAGGCTCAACGTCTCCTCGGGGAACGACAGCAGGTGATCAATGCTCATGCGTCGCTTGGTTAATATGATTTGCATCTCCTCCTCGATGACCAATCACGGAGGGGTGAGTGGTAGTCGCCGTGCGGTATCAGTCAATCCGGTGAAACGACACGCATGTGCAGTCTCGCTATTGGATCGTACTCGAAAAATGTTTGCGTCAGCATACAAGGCGGATCCCGCCTATGCAACTCCGGCTGACGACTTATATTGGAAGGATAACATTGTCTACTAGAAGAAGTCAAAGAAAGTTGATCCAGTTTGCGTACCTAAAGATAACGAGCTACGTACAAGTTTTCTAGCCAAGTTTCACGACGGAGCCGCTCATCCAGGAGTCCCTCGAACCTTATCCAAGGTGCACCAGTGGTATACATGGACGTAACTCGAAGTTGATGTGATGGAATATGTCCAGAGTTGTTTTTATGCTACAATTTCAAGGTTCAAAGTACAAGAAAGAAGGGCAAGCTTCTTCCGCTTGAAGTGCCAGCCGAATGTTGGGAACATGTGGGTTTTTACTATATTAGGGGGTTTCCGTTGTAGAATGGCTATACCTGTATTCAATTTGCGTTCGACTTACTTTCTAAACGAGCTCGCTACGCCTCCATGCATACTACCGCGAATGCGGTGGACTTCGCGCAAGTGTTCTTTGATTCGGTCGTACGTCATCGTGGTATGCCCAAGGTGATTATAAGTGACCGGGATCCGAAATTTACGTGAGAGTTTTGGCAAGTGCTGTTGAAGATCCTGGGTGTTAAGCTTCATATGACGACTGCTCACAGCGGCCAAGTATCCGGGCAAATGGACGTTAAAACCGGGTGCTTGAAGACTCTCTTCGCTGCTTGAAAGCGCAGCATGGGGCCGAACATAGAACTGGCTCATGCTACCTTGGTGAGTGCTTCTACCGGCCTTACGCCATTTGAAATTGACGTGGTTGTGGGCGAGTATCCTATCACCCTGGTGCCACCGTGTAATTATCAACAAATCATCAAGCGGTCTCAAGGTAGAATTTGCACGTCAGTTTGTGGAACGTCGTCGGGATATAGTCGAGCAAGCCCGTCAAGCTCTACTCGATGCAAAGGAAAAGCAGAAACGCTACTATGACAAGCGGCAAGCTGACGTGACTTCAAGTCCGGCAACCAAGTCCTCCTTAAAAAGTAGCATCTCTCGTTGAAGTCGGTCAGGTACAACACTGACCTTACCAAGGCTAATCTCAAGGCCAAAATATTGGTCCGTTTGAGATAGCGTTCATGGTTAACGAGAATTTCGCGCGTTTGAAGCTGCCGAAGCGACTAAAGTACATCCATTCCTCGTTCAATGTGGATTTGTTGTTGCCGTATCCCGAACAAATCAAGCGATTCCGATCACTTCCGCGGGCTAAAGATTCCCTATCTAGTTACCAGACCCGGTAGAAGACGATGGAATGCGTGTGGGAGAACGCCTTCTAGCTCAGCGTCAATTTAACCGAAAGCCGTAATATATTGAGCAGTGGTTGAATGATCCTATGAAGAAGTGCACTTGGGAGCGAGGGCGTGACCTAAAGCATGTTGCGCATTGGCAGTGATTAACTAAGGAGTTGTGGGAGATGCGACGTGCAAAATAAAATTCAACGCTGGGGGAATGTCAGCTCCAAGCAGCAGATTGTCATGGCCGAGGCCAGTTGGCGAGCCAAGTCTGGGGTGTCTAGGCAGGCTGGGAAAGCGAAAATCGAAGGGCAAGGTCTAGTCAGTAAGCTTTCTTGACAATAGGCGTTCTGCAGTCCAGATGAAACCGGCTTTTGTCTCGCATCGTCATCGCACGAATGAGTAAGTATACTGGTGATACGGATGATCTCCATATTTTCATGGGTGTTGCTCATTGCATTATAGGTATGTATCGTTGCATTATAGATGTGGTAGTTTAGGGCAAGGCACTAGGCATAAAAGAGAAGCAGCAAGAAGAGGTAAACAAGCTAATTCATTCTGCAATTTACTCTTTACTCTTTCAACTCCTTCTCTACTTCTGCGTCTCACCAAATCCATCATCAGACGTCTATATTAAACAAGTGTCGTGATGAATGCATTCAGAAAACGAGAAGCAAGATTCGGTGCTTATTTTCTAGGTTTGATGGTACTTTTACTGCGCTTGGTCGCGCTTTTCGTCTCCATTTGGATGTTACAATCTCTCGGGTGTCCTCACGCGCGTGATGGAGTAAAATCCATTTCAGGACTCGATAACTCGTTTTTACGCCGTGATGGCTGCTCGACTCTTGCCACGTCGCTTTCATCAGAGTGAGATAGCAACGAAATCTCGTCGCTCATCTGAACAAAGCGCATTGTCAACGGCTGAACCAAGAGCATGGCGTTCACAACATGGTGCATGTCTAACACTCGCCGTGTCGTCGTATCATGCATTTATTTAATTGGTGAGACTTGATTGGCCACTTCACAGCTTAGTAGCACCAAATCGATTACATAGTGGAGCCAGACGAGGTAATTCCCTGATTGAACACTATTCTGAGCTGATTCCAAGGAGTAATCAGAATTGTTAGCAGTACAAGTTGTATTACATCAAGAGATGGGAGTGCAGCAATCGAACATAAGTGTCGCACTTACCTAACTTCTAAACTACATTCGCGTGTCAGTCGATCCACTTGCGGCTGGGTGAGCGGCGTGGGAGATGCCAACACCGTGTCATACGCAGCGTCGTCGAACGAAACATATGTCGCACTAGCGATCTTTTAAAAGGCGGATTTTGTCCGAGCGGATGCACAGTCACGCTCTTCATCGTGACATGGCCAATCTTGAACGATTCCACGGAGGACATATAGTCCGAGACAATGGAAATGTGGCCACACTTACGGACAATTATGAGCAGCTCCTTTCGCATATGATTACAGAGCTCCATTTGCCTTGATGATAAAAAGCGCTGGTGATGCCATTTCCGTGCCGTAGCTTTGCTTTCTTGAGCATGTCATGTTCGATGAGCAGCTGGATCTCTGCCTGATCTTGTTCTTCTAAATAGCGTACGGCTTCACCTTTACTGGCATTAAATCAGCATCAATAATGGCACGAATTTAATCATCGAATCGCATTCGCCCCAGCCGGCCATCGTCGAGTCTCTGATACTGCGTCACTGCATGTGGGGAGACAGATATTTGGCGGTATTGGCTTATCTGGTCGAAGTTAAGATGGTTGTGCAGAAGAATGACCACCAACATGGGAGTGTAGCAACTTCATCACCATTATACTAAGCAGCGGTCGTTTTTTCTCACTTCGAAAAAACCGCTAGACATTGAGCCGCCACTTGCATCACTTACCGCATCAGCGCTAGCAGACGGTAGCATGTGCTGTAGCTTGGCCACTCCTTGTGCTGGACAGACTGTCTTGGTTGACGACATCCAACTTCATGTGATCAGGAGAAAACTTCAGTCGCTCAGAACTATTGTCAACTCGTAGTATTTTCATAGCGTCACGCAACTTGCACGAGTGAGCAGCTGGGAACCCGATAGGACCAAGACTCCCCAAAACGACATGTTCACCTTCTTTTACAGCATGGAGTGCTGGACAAGTGGTCTCCACTCCTAATAGTGCATTGCCCGTCTGCCCACATGCTGTCGACCACGCCGCCAGGTTCACCCCCTAGAACTGTTTTTTCTCCCACCAAGAAGCACTGCCACTTACGGCTGTAGCAACGTCATAGCTCACTGAACACGCAGATACCTGAACCAGATCGTCCGATGCTTCCAGGAATTTGCCAAACACCAGCTCGTCAAAACGATTGAGATGGCTTTTGACTGGCCATTAAACGGCCCTCCATCATATTAAACTCGTGCAGGCGGCATGTAAGTGCGACTAGGTTCTGAAGGTTACGCGTTGTTGTTGTAGTAGTCTCGCAAAATGTCTACACACCCTTGCAGTGCGTGCATGACGAATTGTGGACTGGTGCTCGACCTTGATTGACTGCGCGATGATGTGGTGAAGTGTACCACAAATTTGGTCACTTTTGGTCCAGGCAGCTGGTCGAATTTCGGATTGGTCTAAACAAGGGGGGCTTTTTAGCCTATCAGATTCAAGGAGTGTCAAGAACGCAAGTTTTGGTGAGTCACCTGACATTGGGTATTTTACATATTTTCATGTTGGTACATATTGGGACCGTAGGAAGGTAGTATTGGTTTGAGTTGTGAATTTGCCTAAAAGAGAAAAAGTCGTTTGGAATCTTTTGGTTTTGCCTTCGGGATAACACCTCAACAGGAGGTCGTTTAAACCTCTGCTATGTGCGTCAGTCGCCTCCGCCCGCCGCGGAGTGTTTGGGAGAAGAGGGTCGAGTAATCCCTTCTAGCTCATTATACCCGGTCTGGACGCGCCACACGCGCATTTGGCCAGCCGGAAGTCCCTCGACGGGAGCACGCATTGGTCGACTTCCTCAAGTTTAAGTCAAGTACGTTTGGAACGTGCTATTCACTGGATTGGTCTTTACGTGGAGATATCGTTTGTGGAGTTTCACGGGCATATTGGGTCTTCACGTGGACATATTGGCTCATTGTAACATTGGTTGGAGTTTAGACCGATTTTGGTCTTCTCTCATATTGGTCAGGGGCTAGACCGGTTGATTGGTCTACCCTCTATTATTTCGAATTGGTCAGGTCTAGATCGTTTGGACGATCGACCTATTGGAATTTATCTTTTGGAAGTGTTTCTGGCCTGTACGTACCTGGGGTGAAGAGTTCCGCCCTAGGTACACCTAGTCAGCACGGTCTCCGATATTCAAGACAGAATCAGATCAATCTGCGATCCCGAATCACCGAGTGTGTAACTAGCCCACTCCAATGGGTACACAAGGTGAGATGAACTTAAGTGAATCGGACCAAGTGTCTTTGGATGATGACCGGTCGTCTGCCAGCAGCGGACGATCGGACCAGATTTCGAGTGGAGGTCCGCGGGGTACCCGCCGCCCCCCGTAAGTTGAGGCTGGGCACGATGGTGGTGGTCAGGTTGTCGATACAAATGTATTCGATTTCGAAATTGACTCCACCACAATGGTGCGCGTGCCCGGATCACTTGGTGATCGTGGATATCACCGCGAGGTGTCATCAAAGATTGAATTTGAAGATTTGAATTTGGAATCGTTCTGGAGAGGGCGTAAGGAAAGGCTATCACCTTACGTCTTCGTTCTCGATAAAGATGGCGATGTCCGGTCTGGCCGGGTGGAGGACCAGATCGGGATGAATAATTTTTTTCCTCCCCAAAAGGCTCCCACCGGAGCCGATCGGGACTATAGCAAGTCCTGCTATAGTCCCGGAAAGGATCAGGACCAAGGTCCTGATTCTATGTATATGAATAAAAAAGTTAATGGAAAATTAAAAGACGAAAAATACTTGGAGGCTGATCAGAACGATCAGACCAACCTCCCCAAGGTCCCCAAGATTCCCAAGAAAGGGTTGGGAATGCCGGTCGACGAAGACGACCTCGAAGAAAAGTCGCAGGTCGGAGATGGAGGCATCACTGAAGAAGACCTAAACAAGATGTATTGCATTTTTGAGCTGAAACGATTTGTTCGCTTTGACGTGGTCTTTCGGGTGTTGAACCTCCAGATCCCCGACCATCTTCTCTGTCCCACTACCGAGCCGATCCAGAGTGATCGACCATTACTGTTGGTGAAGAACTTGGTGGCGATGTTGGCGGAGGTTGGCATTAAAATGCAGAACCCCGCCGATGTCCAAAAACTATTTGAATTTGAGACATGGAGGCTGAAATCGTCGATGTCGACCTTCCACGACCATTTGGTCCCACTGGTGGGGGCGGTTCGCCGCCCAACTCCCACCGCAGCAGTGAAGGTCGCTGAAGTCTCCACAGCGCTTGTTGACATTGTTTCTGATGACGAATCGGTTTATCAATCTCCATCGGCCTCGAACAGCTCATCCGATCTGGAGACTGGTGTCGAGCGGATGACCATGGGGGTGGATTATGCCCAGCCGGAACAAAAAAAGGACGTGCGGCAGCAAAGGGCTGCTTGCCAGTCGGGGCTCCAGCGACCCCCACAGGCCTCAGTTCCGCAAAAGGAGGGTATCAACAAGTTTCCCATGACTCCAGCTAACGTCCAAGCCATGTTTGACACGATGATGGAGCGTTTCATGGAAGACCGGGTTAGACCACCTCTGCGCCCACATGTCCAAGACCGGTCTACCCGTCAAAGTGTCAATGTTTGCCGGGATGTGGATATGGAATCGGTAACATCTATGGATAAGCCTACTCGAAGTGATAAGCAAGTCGGAAAAGGGAAGCGCAAGCCGAAACCGGCCAGACCGCGTAGACCAAGCAAGACAAGTGATTGTGACATGGAGTCGGTCTGCGGTCTTGACGACCACTGTGGGTCAGACGGTACGGGCGCTGGAAAGCCACTCAAGGCTAACCTAGCCTCCACTATTGCTTACGACTTTGGATCTGCTGCGATTCCGCGCATCCGTATGTCAGCGACGACCGACCTCAAGGACTTCACTGGCAAGGATGCTGATGAAGACCAGGCCCGGTCTTAATTCGGTCGGGTCAAGTCTGCGTTCCTGCGAGACCAGACCCCGAAAAGTGAAAGATGTCTAATCTTCCGGGATTTGTTGAAAGGACCGGCTGCCAACTGGATCCAACAGTTAGGTCGGGATGCCCGGTCTGACTGGGACCAGCTATGTGCACAGTTTGAAGGGCAATATTGTAACTCCGGATTTTCGAGTGCCCGCAAGTATCACCATATGCAGAAGCGGAGCGACGAGACACCGATCGAGTATTTGCATCGGTTGAACGTGGCTGCACTTCGTGCCGGCATAACAATTAAAGAGAATAACCCGCCGAACGGTGCTGATCTGGAACATGTGGGTCACTACATTAGTACCCTGGACGATCAAGAACTGGCGGACCAGCTTACTCTGCTGCGTCTTAGGGACGCGGTTTAGGTTGAACAGACTCTACGGACGCTACAGCAGTCACGTAGCATGAGGGCGAAGAGTGCTGGTGTATCAGGTCGCTACCGATCCAAGACCCAGACCCAGACCGATCCGGTCAAGAGACCCTGGACCAGACCGACCCGAGCGGTCAAGGCGATCGTAGCCGAAGACAGCACGGTATCGGAAGGGGAAAGTGGAAGTCAATCCTGCCAGGAGTCATCGGATGAAGACCAGTATCGTTACGTCTATGTTGAGGGACCTGCCCCGAAGACCAAGTCGAAGTCCGACCAGGTAGACCGGAAGGGAAGGAACGGAAGCAAGTCCGATCCGGACAGACCTCGTCAGAAGTGCTCCCACTGTGGGTCGAGAAAACATGATGGTCCAAACTGCTGGAAGAAGATGGTGTGCAAGAAGTGCGAGAGACGCGGCCACCCGACTGACCATTGCCTCTTCGTATGCAAGTCATGTGGAGAGATCCGCGAGGCCGGCCACTGCAAGATTGAAGATTTTTTTAACATGATACGCAAGTGGTACGTGCCGGACAAGCACGCGGGGGATGCTGCCGCCGGACGCAGAAAAGATGTTAAACTAGAACGCTCGCCAGGTTGGAATCTGGATCGAGCTGAGCGTTCTACGGTTCACATCTATGCATATTTCGGCAAAGAGGATAAGACCGACAATACACGTTCTATTCCAAATTGCGTCGACCGAGACCATCCGGTCTACAGTCTGAAGACCGATGAGTACTCCCGGACTAAGATGGTTATGCAGTTGGACTTGCTGCCTGGAAAATCCCGCGGATACTGGAAGTATCACGCGCCTGATAAATGGTTCAAGCAGGCGAAAGCCTGTGGCAAGATTAATAACCAGAAAGCGACGATGTTGTTCGACTCTGGAGCTGAAGTCTTGATAATCGACTCCGCCTTTGCTCGTAAGGTCGGATGTCGTATAGACGATACCCAGAGAAAAGAATGCGTCGGGATCGGCGAAAACTCTTATATGACCGAGGGAAGAACGCGTGTGAAAATTACTTTGTCGGGATCGCTGGTCTACTTTTTCAGCGCTTGGGTTGGCAAGTTGGCTGGTCAAGACGCTTTACTAGGAATGGATTTCATGGTCCCAGCTGGTATTCGCCTAGACCTGTCACATGGAGTGCTTACGCTCCCGGATGAGGTCCAGGTCCAGTTGGCTGGTCGAAGACCTCTGTATGGTTCGTATATCTGGTCCGGTGGGACCAAGACCTCACTATCCCAGTTGGTCGGTCTACCGATACCCCGGTTGAGAAAGGTTTTCGTTCGAGGAAGTTGTGGTTGACCAGGGGCGATCGGTGGGTCTCGACCTTCGTAAAGAGTGCCGGTCGACGTGATTTTGTCCGTGTTACCAATATCGGTGACAAGCCGCTGACACTGGACAATAACACTATTGTCGGCATGTGGTTAGCAGAAGGTAAGGTACCAAGGAAGATGGGGTTCGTATCGATTGGGTCGAGGCGGTATGTCGAGTGGCAAAACCTGACGTACCAATCGACCACCGATCTTATCAGCGATGATGGGTCGGTGGAAGAGGATACCTCACCTTTAGTGGAAAGACCAAGTTATGTCAACCCAAAAAAGATGTTGGTCCGAAGAAAGGCGCCGCAGTCTCCAGGAACGGTGGGCCATCAAGTAGACGAGCCGAGGATAGTCAACGTGGTGTCAGCACAAGACCAGGCGACAGCGGAGCAAGAAACGGAAGAAGGGGAACATGAAGTTGCTAGGTCGGACCATGACGGTATTCCTAATCAGACCGATATCAGTGAATGACAGCCCGTCGATCTAGACCAGGGGCGTTCAGCCGGTCCAGATGGTCTAGGTGATATCACCCCAGAAGATGAACAAGTCTGTATACATGAAGGCAAAAACAGTACATTCAGGAGCTGGAAATCCAAATGACAGTCCTCCCTGAAGTGTCTGCCACTCTCCCGAAGTTACAACGGATGAATTACAAGTGGGTGATCAAGAACTTAACAGTCCATACCAGATCGAGTAGTTGAAGAATATCATATGGAAGAAAAGACATCTGCTGATCGGAAAGGGCAACGCCTTACCACCTGCAGCCCGTGGTGCGATTTGCGATATTGACGTTGGAGATGCCAAGCCGATTGCCCAGCGGTGTCGACGCGTGGTGCCACAGTACCGTGAAAAGCTTTCTGATCTCATTAAAGGACTGTTGGGAACCAAGATTATTAGACCGTCTACCTCGCCATGGGCCTCGCCGATCGTAATTGTTATCAAGAAGAACGGCGTTGACATTAGACTGTGCATCGACTATCGGCTGGTAAATCGGTTGACTAAACTCATGGTGTACCCGATGCCGCTGATTAATGATCTGTTGGAAGACCTCGACAAGACCTTGTGGTATTTTTCGCTAGATATGGCAAGTGGATTTTGGGTGGTCTAGATGACTGATCGAGCCCGTGAGATTTCCGCATTTGTGACACCGTTTGGTCTTTTCGAGTGGAATCGTATGCCGTTCAGTCTGAAGAACGCGCCCCAGATCTATCAAAGGCTGATAGACAACGCATTGTACGGAAACTTCAAGATCAAGACCGATCGGGACCCTGCCGAAAGTTATGATGTGTTTACAGAGGGTGAACCCGATCGGAAAAGAGGACCGTCTGTTCTAGGGAGGCGGTCGTACATCGACGACATTCTGATACCTGCCTCGTCATGGAACGATCTGTGCGAGAAGGTTGAACGATTGTTGGAGACATGTGACCGCTGCAACCTATCTATCAGTGCCGTGAAAAGCTTTTGGGGTATGTCCAAGGTCGCCTATTTAGGTCATATGGTCTCGAACAATGGTCTAGAGGCTAATCCCAAGGACCTGGATTCGCTGAGTAACCTCCCGTTCCCCAGATCGCTGAAGGCAATGCAGTCCTTCCTGGGAAGCTTGAATTATTATAGCCGATTCATTGAAGACTTTGCTATCTACGCGGCTGTGCTATACGAGCTCCGGGAAGTTGACTATCATATGTTGCGCGAAGAAGACCGGGCAACTTTACAGGAGGGCGCCGACTCTGGTCTTGCTGCAGTTTGTCCACAAGTGGAGGCCGAAGATCATATGAAGCGTGCACAGTTTGCCTTTGTTATGTTGAAGGTTAAGATGGCGACGGCACCGATTCTCAAGCATTTCGCTCCCGAAAAAGTTCCGACCATTATTGTATATGCCAGTAAGTGGTCTATCTCAGCCACTTTGGTGCTAGATCACGATGGTGTGTATCATCCAGTCACGTTTACGAGCCGGACGCTAAAACCGAATGAAGTGAACTATGGAATTGTCGAGAAAGAAGTTCTGGCGTTGCTACGAATTCTGGATGTGTGTTACAGCCTGCTGGTCGGTCGACCTATAAAGGTCCTGTCAAGACGGTCTACTTTGGCCTGGATACTATCAGCCAATGGGATGGACGGACGTCTAGGCAGATGGTCGGCGGTCTTGTCGCAGTGGACCTCGAGGTCGTTAAGTGCACCAGGGGAGAGGAAGAGATATTGGGCACATTAGCTGCCAGTATCACCCCTCGGTCTGAAGTGGACGAGGCATTGAAGCGATTGCCCCGAGGAAGCGACCTCGGCAATCAGTTTCGAGACCTCCACCGACCGTCGACCATGATGAAGAGCTCTTGGTCTTAAGTTTTGACGGATCGGCAAGCGTGAAGAAGAAGGTCGGCGCCTATAGTGCCATAGTGTGGAAGTTGCCTCAATGGTCTATAGTTGCAGCCGCTGCCGATTTCACGCCGGATATTACTGTTAACGAGGCGGAGTAACGAGGTCTACTTCTATGTCTGGACCTGCTGTCGTCGCAAGAGAAGGGGCGAGTCATCATATGTGGTGACTCCAACTTAGTGATCAGGCAGATCACCGGAGAGATCGACTGCAAGGCTACACGGCTGAGGTCGTTAAATGACCGGGTAATGAAGGCACTAAAAAACTATCCCAACCACGAGCTGTTGCACGTGAAACGGGACTGGAACAGAATTGCCGACTACCTCGCGACCAAGGCCATGCGAGACCAGACCGGGGCTACGATCACCGAGGAGGCCGTTCTTGATGAATTGATGAATATAAACAGGCTCCCCGAGGTGATCGGACCCAAGAACGCTCCGGACAAGGTGCATGTGATGGTCGCGACTAGACCGAAAGCTCGGAAGTCCCACCAACCGTTACCAAAGGAACGGTTGAGTGAATCTGTTGTGTAACGACTATGGGCAGAACGGATCCTCAAGGCGCAGGACGAAGAAGAATGGATTGTGAATTTGAAGACCTACCTGCGCGGTGAATTGTCTGAGTTGACGAATGGTCAAGCGAAATAATGTGCCAAGATCGCAGACAGTTACGAAGTGGATGAGGATGGTTTACTATATTACTGCCGCGATTCCGACCAAGACAGTGCAGACCGGGACCGACTGGCGAAATTAGTGATCCCCGAGTTGCTGCAGCCGGATGTCCTCCATCACTATCACGTGAGTCTAGAAGGGGGACATCAGGGCATAGGCAGGACCTATCACAAGATCAGGTCCCACTTCCACTGGAGAGGTCTTTTCCGCAGTGTGCAGAAATATGTGGACTGTTGCACGGATTGCGAGATCGGAAAGGGTAGACCGGTAATCAAGGGGCGATCGCCCGAAAATATCGAAGCTACCTACCCTTTCCAGGTCATAGCGATGGACCACATACCGTCGCTGCCTAAATCGACATATGGCAATACTTAGTTGTTGATCTGGGTAGACCTGTTCACCGGTTTAGTTATTGCGAAGGCAAGTGCGTCCCGGTCTGCCGAGCAGATCGCCAAAAGTTACGAAGAATGCGTGTTCCGAAGGTTCGGCGCCAGCGAGATCATCAGACACGACCGAGAACCCGGTTTCATGGCCGAGGTGTTCCGGTCGTTTAACAATATGCTGGGCCAGAAACAGAGCGCGACGATGGCATATCGTCCGCAAGCGAATGGATCGGCAGAACGTATGGTAAAAACTATTACAAGAGCAATCAAGATGTACGTTGCCGATCCAGACCAGCGCGATTGGGACGAATACGCAGAAAGGCTGGTGTTTGCACTCAACTCGTCGACCGATCGGGTCCGAGGAGAAACGCCTTTTTATCTTGCGTATAGATGGGACCCCCGGTACACTCTTGAAGCCGCGATACCTATTGACTGCACTCGGACCCGCTATCGTGATGCTCGACGTTGGCGCATGCAGGTCCAGAAACATTACCAGCATGCAAGAGAAATCGTCAACGAAAAGTTACGTCAAGCTACACAAGACCGGGCAGACCGGAACAACGACCAGGTCCAACTCCACGGTATAGAACCAGGGGCGAGGGTATGGCTATACCTAGACCGAGTGAAAGAGGGCTATGCGAAGAAGCTGGCTCACATGTGGCACGGCCCTTTCCGTGTTGCCGAGCTGATTGGTGAGCACGCTGCCCGTCTAGAAACAACTGGTACAGATTACAAGGTCTTCCCGATCGTGCATGTGTCCAAGTTGAAGATGGTCCGAGAATTTACTGATCGTCCCGAAATTCCCTGTCTAGTATAAGAGGCAGAACGGTTTGATTTCGATGAAGCATTACTGCCGGAGGACAGTTGGGAACGACCGCTGGAGAAGGACGAATTTGAAGTTGAAAAGGTCTTAGATGTCCTATCGGTCAAGAAGACCAGGTTCGGCCGGACCCACCGAGAATATCTGTTCCGATGGAAGGACCATGATGAAACAACTTGGATCGATGAGTCCAACCTGAACTGTGGAGTACTACTACGAGAATTCGAACGGGACCGAGTCAGTCGGAACCGTTTCGCAGTGATGCAGACCCATGAAGACCAAGACCAAGACATGCAGTAGCATCGGACTTCCCGACCCGTGTGAAGAGGTGGAAGGTCTTGTGTCTTGTGTATTGTGTATTGTGAATATGTGACGAATTGGAATAGTGGAGTGACGAACGTGGACTGTTTTTTCGCGATGTAAGTGGAACGATTGGTGATAAAGTGTCTAGTGCAACTCTGGAGAAAGTGGTGGAATTAGCTCAAGTGATTTGATGACCGAACATGTGAAAAAGAACGATGATATATATTAAGTGTTATCTGGTCGACTACTTACGACCTCACTCGCCATCACCCCACAGACGTCCGACGGTCAACGACGGATGATTTTCAACTTGGTCCTGGTACTGGTTACGCCAAGATTCTTGTTGGTCTAGTTGTACCAAAGCATCCTTGAGGTCCAAGACCGGTGTAGTGCACCCAAAACCGGGGTACCATGTGCCGCCGTCAGCCAGCAGCCGGGTCCTCTCGACGCGACGCCGCGGCATATGAAGTACAACTGGATATAAGAACACATCGACGTCGCACTCGTGGGACAGCATCCCGTCCAAAACATATTGGCACAGGGACTGCCAGGCCTCACCCGCTCTGATCCGACGCTGCTTGCGCTTGTTCTGGATGGTCGCCAAGCCAGGGTCTTGCCGAACTCGTTCAGGGGGAAGCACCAGATAGTGGGATGCCCTCCAGATGGCTTGAGCGTGAGTCTTGTTAAAATATTTCACCCGACTCATGAAAGCATTGGCCCACGGAGTCGAGTGGAAGATGAACCCCAGCTTGGGATGCTCGAAAATCTTCCACGGCTCGTCAGCGTACAAAGGAGATCTGTGCCGACGTGATCAAGTCCGGCCTCCATTCCGACGCGGCAGGAACTTTCTTCGCCGGCGGTAAAAGCCAATGGTCTGGACGAGAGAAAAACCGGGCCAGGAGCTTCTTGGTCAGGGTAGACCGGCGTAAACAACCGATCTGCCCTGGCGACCACGGCAAAGTATCTTCACGTGTTCGTGGCGGAAGGGAAGAACTGTCGATTGCCACGTTGGCCAACAAAGCATCTTTGTGGAGCTTGGACGTCCCAGGCAAGACCGTAGGTGTTGACTTTGTCGACGCATGAGGTGGTAGAACGCCACCATGCGGACCGGTCTTCTTGGTCTGCTCCGAAGTCGATGCAACTTGAACAAAACTTTCATGTGGAATTGTTCGCGACTTGGTTGGTATGGGGACAGCAAACTCCGAATCACCGGAGTCTTCGCCGGAGTCATCCCAGGAGGAGACCTCTGAATACTTGGCACGGTCAGCACCGGCGGTCGAGGGCGCTTGATTTTTGGAGATGTTACTGTCGTCATCCTCGTCCAAGCTTGGGCCCACGAGGGGCGCCTGTATCTTGGCTCGCTTACGAGGCACCGCACGCTTCCCTTCGAGTTCAGGGTCGCGCGCTGTGCCCCGCGTCCTCGAGGGACACGGCGCGTCCGCTCGATTCTTAGACTTTTGACGAATTTTGGGCTGGGGAATTTCGGCCAATGAACGGCCTTGGTTTTGGTCCCGGTATAGGTCCACCAAGGCGGCCGACGCCGACCGGTCTACGCTGGAGGCAGCAACCGGATGCCGACGAGGACGAAACAGGTCAACCAAGCGCTGATGACATTCTTTAATACCGCCCAACGACCGTTCGCTGCCTGCGTCCAATCGTTCGACTTGCGTTCACAAGACCGGACCTCCTCGGTCTGGTCTTGAATCGAAATTCGGAGATCAGTGAGACGCCTCTCGAGGTCGTCGCTTTGAATGCTCAACGTGGTCTGGTCAAGCAGGTCTTCTGCTTGCTGCTGTTGGACCAGCACAAGCTGCTCCCGAAGATGAAGCTGATGAGCCTCCAAGCGGGTCAACCTATTGCGCGCGTTTATTAGTCCGGTCAAAATCTGACGCAGCTGGAGGTCATGCGTGTTCGACTGCCGATCGGCGGCAAGCAGGGCATTGATCGCCTTGATGATGCCAGGAGGTATACGGGCTGGAGGTATACGGGCTGAAGACAAACGAAGGTTAGAACAGGTCCAAGGTGAAGACCGGACATGCATGCTTACGTTGTGTCGCCTGTTGAGCAATCTGCTCCTGGAGACGTGCGATATCTTCAATTGCGTCTTGCAACTGCGCGTCTGTCCCGGTCTGATGCCCTGCCGATGTCTGAGGTGCAGTAGAACGATGGGGGCTGCCAGACTGGACCGACCGGACGGGCGAAGTGACATGCGATGACGTGGTATGCGAGGTGACTACACGAACGGTCGTTAAGGAAATACAAGAAGGTCAAGTCCAGCAGTTCAAGTACCTGGAACGGATGAAGAAGATGGTTGCTCCATGTCGGAAAAGTATGAATGACCAAGGTTCAACTGAATTTGATGGACGAGGTCAGACCGTTGTCGTTGTGCGACACGGTCTGACTCAGGGGCGGCTGTGGAGAAGCGTGCCCAAAATTTGTCACACTTCTGGTCAAGTTTCGTCAAGGCATTTGGTCTAATTTCGGATTGGTTTAAACAAGGGGGGCCTTTCAGCCTATCAGACTCAAGAAGTGTCAAGAACGCAAGTTTTGGTGAGTCACCCGACTTTGGGTATTTTACATATTTTTGTGTGGGTACATCTAGGGACTATAGGGTAGTAGTATTTTAGTTGTGGTTTTACCTTTTAGGACAGAGGTTATACCTTTAAGTAAGGAAATCTTTTAGCTTTCAGATAAGTGGCTGAAACCTCTTCTGGTCTTGGTTCACACCACAGCTAGGGGTCGCCGTTCTTCCCTTTTCGTACACTAGTCGCCTCCGCCCGCCGCGGATTGTTTGGGGGCAAAGGGTCAAATTATCCCCTCTCGCCCATTATACCCGGTCTGGACGCGCCGCACGCGCACTTTGGCCCACCTGAAGTCCCTCGACGGGAGTACGATTTGGCGATCTCAACACCTCAACTCAAGTACGTTTGGAAAGTGCTATTCACTGGATTGGTCTTGGCGTGGAGATATCGTTTGTGGAGTTTCACGAGCATATTGGGTCTTTACGCGGACATATTGGCTTGTCAGGGGCTAGACCGGAACGGTCGGTCTACCCTCTATTATTTCGTATTGGTCAGGTCTTGATCGTTTGGACGATCGACCTATTGGAAGTTATCTCTTGGAAGTGTTTTTAGTCTGTTTGTTTCTGGGGTGAAGAGTTCCGCCCCAGAGATACCTACTCAGATCGGTCTTCTATATTCAAGACCGGTTCGATCCAATCTGCGATCCCGATCCACCGAGTGTGTAACTAGCCCATTCCATCGGGTACACAAGGTGAGATGGACACTAAAAAATCGGACCAAGTGGGTTCTGATGACGACCGGTCGTCTGCTTGCAGCGGACGATCGGACCAGATCTCGAGTGGTGGTCCGCGGAGTACCCCCTCCGAAAGTTGGAAGACTGGGCGCGACGGTGGTAGTCAGGTTATCGATGCTAATGTTTTCGATTTCGAACTTGACTCCACCACACGAGAGGTCGAAACGGCCTTCGGCACAGCGAATGTGATCGCTGATCACTTGCAAGTGGGACTTGCATTGACCCATCTTACGGGAAAAGCCCGTACGGGAGAGATGAGGTGAATTCGGCGCTGTCCGTAAGGACGCGTGGTCAGTATAAACCACGAATGGCTTTGAGCCGAGTAGGTGAACCCTAAATCTGACAAGGGCATACTTCATTGCAAGTAGCTCCTTATCATGAACGGGATAATTCCTTTCCGCAGCTTTAAGGTGCCTCGAGATTGCGAAATCGGAGGCGTCGCAGACGACACTAAATGGTTTCCCAGAATCTGGGAGAGCAAGAACGGGAGCTTTTAACAAACTTCCCTATACCGCTTCGAAAGCGGTTTGGTGTTTGGTTTTCCAACACCAATCCACGTCCTTCTTAAGAAGGTCAGTTAATGGCTTCGCCATATCAGCGTAGTTCTCGCTGTATTTGTGGAGATAATTGGCTAATCCAAGCCACTTCCGTAAATATCTAAGATTTACAGGCGAAGGCTACTCCACAATGTATTTCACCTTCGCGGGGTCCGCGCGCACTCCATCCTTACCGATGAAGCATCCGAGGAAAGGAATTTCCTCATCACCAAAAATACATTTGGATGCGTTTACATATAACTTATGCTCTCACATAAATTCGAGCACCGCTTAAAGGTGTGTCAGATGCGTCTGAACATCAGACGAGTCGCCTTCTGCACGACTATGAACGAATATATCGTCGAAGTACGTCTGAGCGTACTTCCTATGAGGGCGGAAGAGTTGAGTCACCAAGAGGTTGAAAGTCGCTGGTGCATTTGAAAGCCCTTGTGGCATAACAAGCCACTCCCACAGCATGCCACTAAGCGTGCTAACCGCTGTCAGCGGAATATCGGACGCTCGCATGAGCACCTGATAATACCCGTCCACCAGATCTAAGGCACTGTACACAGTACAGCCCGCCATATTGTTCTGGAGGACATCCTTCCGAGGAATCGGAGTCTGAATGGGTACCGTAGCTTCATTCAGCTTGTTGTACGCATGCACAATGCGCTACTATCCGTTCGGTTTATGAACACAAAAAGTGGGAGATGAGTGGGGAGACTTGCTCTCCCGTACCATCTCTGCCTCTTCTTTCCCCTTGAAGAATGCGTCGATGACGTCGCATTGCTCCTTGGGGAGAGGCCACTGCCTAGTGACGCAGTATTTGGTTCCAGGAACCAAATCGATTTCATGACGGACTCCCCGATCCGGTGGTAACCCCATCGGCGGTTTGTCACTAATGACATCTCCAATTCCTTCAATAAGGAATGGTAAGGGTACTCAGGATCCGCAAGGATCTTGAGGCCGCTTCGGTCATTCATTGCCTGTTTGGTTTGCACCAAAACTGACTCGTCCATCGTGGATGAGGAGTTCAACTCCTCTTCCGGACGCAATACGACAACCTCGTTAATTTTACCTGCTTTCACAGCAGATTCAAACTCGTTGAGGGATATCTCCTCCAACGACAACAGTTCGCCTACCCCAGGCAACCGTTCCAGGCTAACGCTTTCCGTGAGAGCACCTGTCACGCTATTCAGCATCCGACATTCCTTATTGAAGGAATTTGGAGATGTCATTAGGACTGCTGACTACTGGCCTCGGGACTCGTCCCGGGACCCATATGGGGGAGGGAGTCAATTGCCCCATCTATTGGAAGCGCATCGCACCTATCCACAGAGGTCTCTACCTCTACCACCGGTGACTCGCCGGTCTCACCTACAACGGCGTGGTCGGAATCTATTCCGACGTGCAAAAGAGACGAACTACGGGTCTCTTCGCTTGGAAGCGCCTCGCGCTTAACCACAGGGATCTCTACCCTACCACTGGAGTCGCAAATTTTTCACCGGACACGGCGTGGTCGGGAGCCCCGACGTGCGAAAGAGACGAACTAAGGGTCTCTTTTCTAGGAAGCGCCTCGCGCTTAACCTCATAGGAATCCACCTCTACCACTGGCGATTCACCAGTATCGCCTATATCGGCGTGGGGATTAACCGCCGAATCCCCCTCGTCAAGGAACACTTCCTTGACCTCATTAGGACTGATCATTTCAGACATCCCAATCTCTGGCATCTCTCTCCAGAATCGCTTTTGCGATCGAGCAAAGGTGGGTTCATGACTCGCCAATGCTTCACTCGATCGCGGGTGCGTTGAGCCAATGGACTTAGACTTCCAGTCTATCCATGGCTTGTGGAGTTCCAGCCACTTCATGCCCAGAATGAGGTCATACCTCGAGTCCAAATCCAGGACTAGGCAACGTTCTAATCTGTCGAAGTCTGCAAACTTAAGCTTAAGGTCAATAGAGACCTTGGGTACAGAAACCTGTACGCCCGTCGCAAGATGGACCGTGACAACGTCACGAGAACGTGCCTCTATGGCCTCGGCATACAGCCGACTCTTCTCCACAGAAGCTCGTCTGACATAGTTGTCAGACGCTCCAGAGTCTATCAAGACTCTCGAATGCTTATCAAAGCCTTTCACGTCCGCAAGGACTACCAGCAAACCTGGCTGGTACACCAACTCGGTGATAGAAAGCATCGCTTCCCTCGGGGCTTTGTGCTGTCGTCCCCTACCCTGGGGCTTAACAGCACTGAAGGGTCTCCCAGTAGGGCGGCCCGCACCTACTTGGAGCCGTCGTTTCCCGACGGCTTGGAAAAGGGCTTTTCCCCACCCTTCGTCCCTTGTAGCGAGTGTCTCGCTGGGGATTTTTCGGACATCTGTTCCTCAGATGATCCATGCTCCCACACAGGAAGCATCTCAGCGGCCCATGCCGCTGCAACATAGCTAAGAGCTCCGCCTCGAAGCTCTGTGAAAAAGAGTCAGAGTGACTCTTAGCGGGAGTTTTCTCCTCCGCTTCGACCTGACTCAGGTCCATGGGTTCGGGACCCACCTTAGAGGAACGTAAGTTCCTCTCGGCGTTAAAAGCCATCTTAAACGCCTCCTGCAGGGATTGGGGTCGGCATCGGAACAATTCCGAACGTGCTGTTCCTTCTCTCAGGCCTCCCATGAAAACGGGGATGGACACATCGTCCGAATACGCTTTCGCGTACATCCCTGCCAACAGGGTCTTAAGCTCCTGGATATAAATCTCCAGGTCCTTAGTGCCTTGACGGCACCTCAGGAACGCCAGTTGATTATGTAAAACCAGATCAGGCGTTGAGTACATGTCCATGAGCTTCTGCTTGAGGACCTTACATGTTGGGAACACGTCCGTGACTGACTCCGAACACGTAAACGTCCATGTACGGGCTTTGTCCGTAAGATGGGTCTATGCAAGTCCCACTTGCAAGTGATCGGCGGTCATATTCGCTGTGGCGAAGGCCGTTTCGACCTCTCGCAACCAAACGTAAAGGTTGTCACCCTTCTCTCCGGTGAACTCCTTTATCTTAAACTATAATGGGGGTCGCACCCCCGTGGAACTACCTCCACTACAACTCGCCTCATGAGCGATGAGGGCATTTACCCTTGCCTTTACGGCCTCAAGGCCCTGCTCCACTAGGATCTTCATGCCTTCTTCCCCCGTTAAGGGTAACAGCCTTTTAAAGGCTTCCTGCTGGACGAGGGTCAAACTATCCCAATCGTCCTGATTCATCCTTTGCAGAGGATGTCTATTCTACCAACAGAGGTGTTGGATTGACTACAAGTGCTACCAGATGTAGCTGGTGCGTATACGCACGGTGCGACTAGCGCACAGAGGAAGACTCTTCCTTAAAGCGGTAGCTACCGCTACTTAGCCGATACGCCCTTGTAAAGGGCTTAGTAGGAGAGTTCTCCTACTCGGGGCCAAGATTCCCGGGTTGGTTTACTACGTAGCCTTAACGGCTGTATTCCCTTTACGGGATGTAAGTAAAGGGAGGGCTCCCTATTACATCAGCACTCACTTCGCGCGCGACCGGTCGAGGTCGCACGTCCGCAAAATAGAGTGAAACGTAAACTGAATATATTTAATATGTAATTAGCCTAAATTAATTTAAACTAATATAAACTATATTTAATACTAAGTAGAATATTCCTAATTCGTACCTAGCTAAAATGTAGTGTACACACCTGTGTACTGACACGTGGATGGCTGACACACCACCACACCAAGGGCCCCTGCCCTGATTGGTTAAAATAACCAAAGGTTCAGAACCTTTCAAACCGGTCAATACTGACCTCAACCGTGGTGTACTCATGTACACCAACACTAAATGTAACCCGAATGTAACCCCGTTACAATAAGGACCACTCAGTCTGCATGCTCTGCTCCAAAGTACTCCCTACCCAGCATGCGAGAATTTTTTTTCCCATTTGATCTCTGCAGGGAAATCAGATAAGGAGCACGAAGAAGCTGCCGAGTACTGTCTTTCAAATCGAGAAGCAAAGCGCACTCGTTGCTCTTCCAATGATAGGATCTTAAGTGGACACGCTGGTGAAGAAGACATAGCTTCCAAGACGAAGCAAGTTTCTTTGAAGCTGACGGATCATTTCTCTCAGAGTAAGAGGCTTACGACAGGCATGCTTGCTCGTGATATAGGTAAATTTTACAATCAGTCGTGATTATGGAGCATTTTCTACAACTACGTGCGGTTAAACAGTCCTTTCTTTCTCCAGCTTTGATGGTCACTCTGGACAACTTGCCTCTGACATTTGTAGCAAAAGCAGGATTTTCACACCTTGTTAGAAAGTACATTTTGCCTCACAATGACGGCATGAAGCTACCAAGTAGGGAAAGGATACGGAAGGAAGTCCACTGCCTTCAGAAAGACATTCTGGAGAGTCTCAAGAAGCTCATGGCCAAGACTAAGGCGGTGAGTATTATAACCAGACGTGTCTTATGTTCGTAGCAACGACTGTTTCGTTCCTCTTATTCTTTCCTTCAGGTTAGTGTCACCTTAGACGGATGGAAGGCCAAAAATGCAAAAGCAGAGTATATTGGCATTACAGCTCATTTTAGCGTGAACTTAGTTCGCCAAGATATCCTTATCGAGTGCATTAAGTGCGAAGAGATGCAAACCGCGGATAACATACTTAAAGTCTTATATGAGGCTCTCGAGGTTGGATGAGATGCTATTTTAGCCTCACTATACATAACTCTAATAATCTGTATGATATTGAAGAGGCTGGGTATTAGGGATAAGTTTATCGCTATGATCACGGACGGCGGAAGCAACATGGTCCGCACTGGAAAGATCTACAAAGAGTCACTTCAGTCAGTATCGGAAGGAGTCGAGGAGGACATAACGAAGACTGAGGAACACATCAACGGGCATCAGACTAATCTGTTATTCTCGATGGAGGATATCTCAGGGACAAGCGATGATTCAGAGGTGATGACGAGCTGCGCATGCGCATGACCGACGATTGCTATGGAAACTTTCAATTTGATCAGAAAGGACTCTGGAATTTTGTTTCTTCGTGCTTTACACCTCTGCCTTTTGCGGTGCACACGATTCATCTGTGCCTTAATGCGAAAGTCCTTGCTGCAAACTTTCCGCATATCAAGTATGTCAAGGACTTTGTGGAGCACTTCAATCGTAGCGGTACTGCTACAGCGGCTCTAAGGAGGGATTGTAAGATCAGCTTACTCACTTGACTAATTCCAACTGTACTCACGCCCTTGCGTCATTGCTGCTTTTATAGGAACTGACGAAGAGCTAAAGGCGTCCGCGTTGTGCCAGGACCAAGCTACTCGTTGGAACAGCACCGACATGCTCATTAGGGTCAATCAACTATTGAAACCGAATATGAGAGCATGTATTGCCTCCGACATTGAACTTATCAGTCTGGAGGCAAGAAATGTTGTACGCACTTTGGTGAAGGAGCTGCTGCCTTATTGCAGGTACTCAGAGGAGTGGGCAGGAGAGCTCAGAAAGGAGACGACGAGCGACACGGAGCTCTTCAAGACTTCGATTTCAAGTGTCTCGCCCATAGCAGCTAGCATGATGAAGCACGCTACTCGTCGCGCTCACAAAGTATCAACTAAAACGGATCCCTCTGCTCGGCGTCTTTCAGAGCCGGAACTTAATCGATTGACCGACTTCCTCCATAATCTAGTGGAGTCGCTGTTTCGAAGGTTTTCCAGTCTTCCGGACATCTTTTACGCAGCATCACTGTTGGATCCTAGGTAAAAGGACACGGAAGCACTTTACATCAACTGCCTAGGCGATATCACCAAATTCAAAGCCTTTCTAAGAAGGATGGTTGAGTCCTCCAGCGTCCTTCAAGAGCTCGTTAAACAATCACAACAAAGACAAACAGAAGAAGTTGCTGGCGGAACTGTGGAGATGAATGTAGCGGTGCCGGATTCTACGACAACCACTTCTGCTGATGGCAAGGCTAGCAAGGAGGAAGATATAGTCAATACCGCCAACACTTATGATTCTGAGGAAGAAGAAAAGAATGACGATGATGACTTCTCCCATGATTTGCTTGACGGTCTCTTCAAAAGTGCATCAACATCTGGCACTGGCAAGCGAACAATGGCCTTCTGGGAAAAATAATTGAAGTCATTTCTGGACGATCATGACCCAAGCGTCGCTCGCAACACGGATCCTTTGCTATGGTTGAAACAGAATCAAGGTAGATTTCCCCTTATAGCTCAGCTCGCTGAAATTCTCTTGGCAATTCCTGCATCTTCGGCACCTGCAGAGCGTGTCTTTTCCCAGACGAAGCTTGTTCTAAAGCGACTGCTGACCCTTCTCAGGCAAGAAGTATTTGAAACAACTCTCTTATTTCGAGTGAGCAAGGATGTAGTGATCAACTGGTACGAGCTGATAAGCAGCGACGGTGACGAAAAGAAGAAGAAGAAGAAGCAACTATGACTAATTCACGAGGACATCTGATCATCTAGTAGGATGATCCAGAAATATTTAGAAAAAATGTTAACATCACCTTCGGTGGTTGTTGAGCTCTAAAGTAAGCCTGATATGTAAATAAGGAGCAATCATAAGAAACACAGTTTCAAGCTGCACCAGCAGTCCACATGATCATGATGATCATAATAGATGGCATCATCAATAATGAATGCTTTTATAATTGTTGGTGCAACAGCAAGCAACATTGAACTTCAACACTCAGCTCGTAAATGATAACGGACGCTAATACAGGTATTGATACCGGTATCCGACCGATTTTGGTTTCCCGTCTACCCTACCAAACCGCCAGCAAATACCGGTATTATACCGATACCGATATTGACGTGGAAAAAGTCGGTATCACTTTCGGTATACCGATGAGTTAAATGTCGGTACCACTACCATACCGACAGGGAGTATTTCGGTACCGGTGCCGGAGTACCGTACCAGCCACTACCAATGTCGGTGATGACCTCTTT
>CM047585.1:14724791-14758872 GCA_026184515.1 Peronosclerospora sorghi
GGAGTTTGAACTACTACCGTCGGTTTATCGAAGATTTCGCGATCTATGCCGCTGTGCTCTACGAATTAAGGGAAATGGATTATCAAGAGTTAAAGAGCCGATCGTTGAGCAAGGAGAATATGGATCAGGAAGGTGATCGATTAATCAGGGCAAAAGTATCATTCAGCATGCTGAAGGCGAAGATTGCGTCATCTCCAACCCTGCGCCACTTTGATCAGAACAAAACGCCGGTGATCGTGGTTTACGCCAGCAAGTGGGCGGTATCCGCCGCGCTGGTACAAGAACATTATCAAGTGTATTATCCCGTGAAATTCTCCAGCCGAACGTTGAAGAACGGTGAGCTGAACTACAGCCCTCTCGAAAAGGAAGTTCTGTCGCTTCTACGGGTTTTGGATGTTTACTTCACGATGCTGGTCGGAAAGACGATCACTGTCTTGTCGCGTTTATCCACGCTGAAATGTTTACTAACATCAAACTGGCTGGACGGACGGCTGCGCAGATGGGCTGCGATCTTATCACAATGGGACCTCGAGATCAAGAAATGTGTACAGGGAGAAGAGGAGGTACTGGGGGCTTTAGCTGCAAGTATCACTCCTCGCACCGAAATCGATGAAGCACTGATTGCGATCGCACCGAAAAAGCAACCGCGGCAGATGATTGAACTACCACCTCCTACGGTCGAAAAAGGCGAATAACTCTACGTGATTAGTTTCGATGGATCTGCAAGTTTCAAGCGACGTGTAGGTGCGTTCGGCGCTATCGTATGGAAATTACCGGAGTGGAAGATTATGACCGCGGTAGCCGATCATGCACCTGATATCACGGTGAACGAAGCGGAATACCATGGATTGCTTTTAAGTTTGGACCTACTGTCGAGATATCCCAAAGGAAGGATGATCGTGTGTGCAGATTCGAATTTAGTAATCCGGCAAATGCGCGGCTAAATAGAGTGTAAAGCTCCGCGATTGCAAGTGTTGCAACAGCGTGCGTTTAATCTCCTTCGCGAATGGTCGGATCATGATCTAGTGCATGTCAAGAGAGTGGAATAAGGGTGCAGATCACATCACCACTGGGGCTATGCAGGGTGGAACAAAATTTGAAATCGATGACGTGAAACAGCTGGAGGAATTGACCGATCTCAACAGGTTGCCGGAAGTGATCACGTGGAATGAAGATCCCACTGCCCCGCAAGTACTAGTGATGACACGATCACGTAACCTAAGTCAGCCGCGACCGTCAACGTAGCCCGATATATCTATAGCCGGGATAAGGGCGGAACGGGTGAAAAAGGCACAGGACGAAGAGAAATGGATTCATGATTTGCGAAGTTATCTGTATGGTGACGTCTCACAATTAAGCGCAGACGAGGTTAAGTACTGCGAGAAAATTGATGACAACTACGATGTCGATGAACAAGGATTGATGATCTACTGTGAAACACGGCTAAAAGAAAAGCCAACGATGACAAAGATGATCAAGACGATCGGCACTTTTCGATTAAGCTGGTCTTACCCGATACCCTACATGCAGATGTCCTCCACCACTATTATGTGAGCTTGGAAGGAGGACACCAAGGCATAGGGCGTACATATTAGCGGATCAGACAATACTTCCATTGGCGTGGTATATTCCGAAGCGTACAAAGGTTTGTCGGACAATGCGTAGATTGCGAGACGGGGAAGGGCAAACCTACGATCAAGGGCATGTCGCCGGGGAATATCGAGGCTACGTACCCATTCCAAGTGATAGCCATGGATCATATCCCGTCACTACCCCGATCGACGGATGGACATACTGAACTGCTGATTTGGACGGATCAGCTCACGGGTATGGTGTTCGCGAAATCTGGATCGTCTCGCACAGAGCAGAAAGTTGCCGAAAATTATGAAGAGTGTGTGTTTCGACGATTCGGGGCTAGCGAAGTGATCCGGCACGATCGTGAACCAGGTTTTATGTCGGAAGTATTTCGCGCGTTCAACAAAATCGTGGGACAACGTCAGAGTGCCACTATGGCATACCGTCCACAGGCGAATGGCAAGGCAAGGAGGACGGTGCAGACGATTACGCGAGCAATCAAGATGTATGTAGAAGATGCCAGCCAGAAAGATTGGAGCTTGTATGCGGAGCGGCTGGTATTCGCACTGAAGTCCACCCCCGATCGCATTCGTGGTGAAACACCATTTTATTTGGCGTATGGGTGGGACCCACGATCATCGATAGAATCGACATTGCAACTGGGTGGGATTCGGCGTAAAGACCGGGATGCTCGCCGGTGGACATATAAGCTGCAAAAGGACTATCGTTACGCCCGTGATCAAGTGAGCGCTCGATTGCATCAAGCGAGGCTGAGCGAGCTGAGAAGCACAATGATCAAGTGACACCACACAAGATCGAAGCTGGATCAAGGGTCTGGTTATACCTTGATCGGGTGAAAGAAGGGTTCGCGAAGAAACTGGCGCACATGTGGCATGGACCCTTCAGAGTCGATGAGGTAATCGGTAATCATGCGGCGAGACTGGTTACAGCTGGCATCGACTATCGTATGTTCCCAGTAGTGCACCTGTCCAAGTTGAAATTGGTCAAGGAATTTCCAGATAGCCCTACTACTGCGCTAACAGCTGGGATAGAGGATCGTTTTGACTTCGATGAAGCTTTGTTAACTGAAGACAGCTGGGAAAGGACGCTAGATCCAGATAAATTTGAAGTTGATCGTATCACCGATGTCCGATCAGGTCGAAGGACTATATATGGAAGAACGTTACGCGAATATCAAGTTTACTGGAAAGGTTATGCTGAGCCGTCGTGGGTAGACGAGGCAGACCTGAACTGTGATGCTCTGATCAAGGACTTCGAGAGGAAAAGGATCAAAAGACATCGTTTTGACGTGATGCAAGTGGACGAAGAGTCCAACTAATGCGTGAACGGCAGACCGGTCATGAATTACGATCGAAGAATTACCGATTGAAAAAAAATGATTGACGAAACTCACAAATGATGAATAAGTGGTAAATGACTTGAGGTGATGTGTTTACGATGGATATTGCGAGACAGGGTGATGGAGTAACGAAAGATAAGACGACATAATACCGGTTTATATCATGCATTGGAAAGTAAAAAAGCACAGTGGAAATGGCATGATCAAGATTGCTTATTGATTAAAGACGGAACGATCAACCGATTAACTAGACCCAAAGAACTTGCGAAGAATACGAGGGAGTTTACGGCATGGTGGCTTTCGGGGGAGGAAGGATATTGAACCCGCCAAGGTTCAAAGGTATCAACCTCCTTCAACGCGTCCAATAGATTCCGGGGTGGCGGGTCCGAAAGGAACCCAGGGTACCACGCCCCATCGTCGGCCGGGGCATACTTCAAAGGACGGTTGCGAGCACAATGGGTGATCGACGGGTCCAGGAGGTAGATCTTCGCTCCCGAACTCGCTAATTGTAGGAGTGGAAGGAATAGAAGCGATCGGGCCAGGAAATCCGCCTTCATCGTCCTGATCAGGACTTGGGGGATCATCGTCCTCCGTCTTCGCCTCCGAAAAAGGAGAAAGGAGGCGTGGCCGCTTCAAACGAGAGGAGGATCGGGAACGCTGAGTACGCCTTTTAGCCGAAGAGGCGGCGCGGCTGATCGAGCCGTCAGGAGAATCAGCAAGGCAAGCTGGCGGTGTAGCTTGATCATAATCTGCCGAAGGGGTGCGGATAACTGGTGTGATCTGCATCCGCAACGACATACCATCCAACTGAAACTGAGGTCCAAGTGAAACGAGCGCAACTGTGTAACTTCGCCTTGAACCTCCTGCAGTTGATTGCGCAACGTGTCGCGTTTCTACGTAAACTTGATCGAAGCGGCATTGCATGGCGGAATGTTCGTTCTCCAGCTGAGAATATGCGGCGTGCAGATCGTTCAGCTCAGTTTGGAGGGCCGACACTCCCACAACCCGGTCGGATATTTCCTGCTTATGGGCCACGATGGCGGTATACTCGTCCATCTTCATGCAATTGAACTTGCTCTTCCTTCGGAAGCGACTGTACTGGCGTTTGCGACGTTTAATCTCGGAGGCGAGCTTGAGCGCCTCTTCGAACAAGCGCTGATTCCCAGAAGCAGCCCGATCGTATTCTTCTTGTAACTTGGCTATGCGCTGCTGAAGTTGATCCAGCTCCCGCGCTTGATCAGCGATAGTGTCTTCATGCACCGATCGCAGATAACTATCACGGGCATGACGGCCTTCCAGATCCCGTATCTGTGCGTGCTGATCGACCATGCGTTTTTCTTGATCGGCCATAGCGCTTTCGACGGTCTTCAACTTAGTCTGGAGATCATTGACTGTGGTGTCGACGAAATCACGCAATGGCTTGAGCTGTTTGAAGGCGTCCCGCTTGATCGCAATATCTCGCTCCGCCACGGCGCGTTTGGCACGAGCGAGCTGCTGCAGAAGAATCGTGACAGTGTCTTCACTCATCGCGAGCGAGTCGGATAACGTGGCGATCTGATCATCACGCGCGTGTAGAGCCTCTTGCAAGCTGTAAGCCTGATTGATGGCACCGATCGCCTGATCAGCTGCGGCCCGATCCAGGGCAGGAGTGTTGGTGGTGTTTGCCGGGGTGCCGTCCGTTATCGCTTGCATGATGGAATGCAGGAATGCCTGATCGAGACAGCTTGATCGCAGATTACACGGTTGGTGAAGGGTGAACGTTGGATCGCGAGGGGCGTACCACTAACGGTAACAGCCTGACAGAACGGGAGCTGATCGGCGGGAGAAGGGGCGGGCAGATTGATGGGTGATTATCACCTGGCCGATGACGTCATGGTGGACAAGCCGACCAACGGTAGAACGATCCACGATATCTAACGGCATGATCGACCCTCGCCCCAACCGCTGTACGGCTGGGACGAGGATCAGGGGCGGCTGTCGTAAAGCGTTTTATAATTGGGCCCAATAAAGGGCCTTATTATAGGTTCTTATTATAGGGCCTTATTATAGGGCCTAATTAGATGCCTAAATTAGGGGGGGCGATTACGGACAAAAAATCGGGTACGTAATCGTATACGATTGTGTGTACCACGGCGTATACAGTTACGTGTACAACCGTGGTGCACATAGTAGGGACATAGACAGGGCATAGGAAGATGGGACGATAACGTACAGGTACTCAGCGAACACCGACGAACAGCGACGGACGACGGATAAATCAGGTCGACTGGTCGACGGAGGACGCTGGAACAGGTAGTTCTGATTGGTGGACATTAGATAATTGGTAGCTCTTAGGATTTAAGCAATAAAAAAGTTTCCCCTTTTGCGTCCAACCTCATAGGACATCTCCGGGAAGGCACCTTTGCGGCTCCCCCTAATACAACACACCTCTACGTCCCGGGCGGGAACACCTTGTGCGTTTTTATCCCACCGCCAGACGTAGAGTGTCGAGAACTCACCCCGATAAAAAATGTTCAATTTTTTAATTTTTTTAAAGAAAAGATTTAAAAGAAATCTTTTTTCGAAGGACTTTCACCTTTTTTTAGTAAATTTTTCTAAATTTTTCAAATAATTTCATTTTTTTATAAACCTAATTTCCATTTTCATTCGTCATCCCCAACTCCGCCGGCTGTGTCATCGGTTCTTCAGTAAAGGTTTTTGGCTTTGAGAGTGTGATTGAGCAGAGCTCTCACCTCTCCACGTTTGGTTCGCGTTTGGCCCCTAGAGTTCGGCTGATGTAAGCGCCCCAAGGGAACTCTAGGTGAATTAAGTGAAATTTACCCCCCCTCGCATGTCTAGGCTAGCAATACATATATTTGGGTGTTCCTTTAGCTGTTGAATACTCCAGAGGCTCCGTGATCAGGCAGTGAAGACTTCCACTGCCTGATCAAGTACCCTCTTCGCCGATCAACACCTGATCGACACCTGCAACTCGTGACCCGCGATCAACAACTCCCAGATCGTACCAACTTGTACCCGAGCGACTTTTGGCACCTGATCAAGTCTGAACACCGCTGATCAACTACTTTTAGTGTCTGATCGAGCCTGATCAAGTCTGAACTCAGCGGATCAACTACTTTTAGTGTCTGATCAAGCCTGATCAAGTCTGATCTCAGCTGATCAACTACTTTTGGTGCCTGATCAAGCCTAATCAAGCCTGATCAATCCTGATCAATCCTGATCAAGTCTGATCTCAGCTGATCAACTACTTTTAGTGCCTGATCAAGCCTGATCAAGTCTGGTCACAGCTGATCAACGACTTTCGGTGCCTTCCCAAGTCTGATCACTGCTGATCAAGCCTGTTCGCACCTGATTCAAGCTCGATTATACCGGATCACGTCTGATCAGCACCTCGATCAACTCATTACAAGTTCCCCAATCTTGCATCAAGGAATTGCCGTGTTTACATCCCCGCCACCTGGAGAGCGACCCATGCCTAAGCCGTCGGGTACACAAGGTGAGCAGAAACACAAGCAGTCAAGGACAACCGGAGTACCCCCTTCGTTAGCCGGCAGTCCGGGCGCCGTGGTACCGCCTGATCAAGCGTCAAAAAACTTTGATCGGCCGCTCCACCACACTTGTAGACCCACTTCCTATGAAGGGGTATGACGTTATCCGGATTTCGCAGAACGTCCAATACTTCATTGGCTTCTAGCGCTCGAATTTCGTCATCCATAGCCTGGATCCACTTTTCAGCGATGCCTCTGCCAATTGCCTCCCGAAAATTCCGTGGATCGACATCCGATAGCAGATTCACTTCGTCTTGGTCATCCAAATTTCTGTTGTCTTCACTCTTCTTTTCACTTGCACCTTCGATTTCGCGTGTTGGCGCGTGAGATGTCTCTCCCTAGTCCAGCGCGACTTCTTTCCCTTTTCTCACTCTTTGAACTCGCTTGATCTTTCCCCTCATTTTTTCGCCACTTGTTCCGTGTCCAACCGTGTTCATCTTCTTCAGATAGTTGGACCGCTCCTTCTAACCATTGGGAAGCTCCTTCTGAGACTCTACTTATTCCTTGAGCCCGTTCGCCTTCAGTGTCTTCAAGAATGTTCTTGAGCTGCCGATTTTGAGTGTCGGTCTGCGTTTCCACGTTTTTCACGTGTTGTGTTATCGTAACCTTCTGGTCCTTCTTCAAATACACTTTGTAGCCCTTCGTTTCGTCACTGCAACCAATTATCACGGCCACCTGCCCGCGAAGCGCCAGTGTGTTTGTCCCGGGATTCCGGTAGACAGTACACGGCGATCCTAACGTAACAATCTCGTCCAAATCTGGCTTGATACCTGTTAATAGCTCCAGCGGTGACATTCGTCGCGCATTCGCGCTTTTGGGGGTGCGGTTCAGCATATACGCTGCGTATTCCGCCGCATCCCCCCAAAACGACAATGGTAATCTGCTTCCTAACAGCATGCACCGAGCCATATTCATGACCGTTCGGTGCATGCGTTCCGCCCTGCCATTACTCGCTTGATTGCCCGCCTCACTGATTTGTCGCGCAATCCCGGTGCTCCGGCAGAAGTAATCAACGTTTTTAAATTCCGCTTCTCCGTCTGTCCTCAGCACGTGAATTTTGCAGTTGAACTTGCGCTCAAAAAACGCCAGAAAATGTTCAATTTTTTTCGTGGCGACGTCCTTTGTTTTCGCGAGGAAAATCCTGACGTAGTTGCTCTTGTAGTCGATGAAGTTTACTAGGTAGCGATTTCCCAACCGATCGGCGTGATCGGACCCTTAAGGTTGGAACAGATCACGCCGCCGATCCGATCGATTGGCGCGTTCTTTCCTCTGTCCTTCTTGGACTGCCCATTCTTCGACTGCTTAGCCTACGCACACGTAACACAGTGGCGCTGGTGTAGTCCGTAATCGGGTTCACATATTAGGGATCTTTCGACAGTGCCATTATGGTGTCGAAATTCAAATGTCCCATCCGAGAGTGGAAGTGCATGAGGCTTCCACTCTGGACATCTTGGGTGGGTGCGAAGTCTGCATCATTTGTCGCATCCACGGACATAATCGTCTCCTTTCGAGAATTTCTTGGACTATCGACCTTCCTTTGAATCGTCATCACGTTGTGGTCTTCGCTAACTTCGACGATCCCAACACCGGAATCACGCTTGACTAGCGCCCTAATTCCTTTCTTGTAAGACAGGACTAGTCCTCCTGTCTCAAAAAATCCATATGAGAAAATATTTCTCGCGATACCTTCCGCGTAATAGACGTCTATAACCTTGATACGCGTACTAATACTTCCGCAGACAAAGTTAATAAATAACGTCCACTTCTTCGTGACCTTCACACGTTTACCATCCACCTGGTAACACTCCCGCGTAGCATTCTTCACGTCTATCAGACACGTAAGTTCTGACGTTATGTGCATACTCGCACCACTGTCCAGTACCCACGTGTCCGATAACACTTCTCCACACAATTCGTCAATCATCAGCGCGAAATCTTCCTTTGCGTTCTTATTCTTCCGGCAATATCTTTTTATATGCTATTCCTCACCACACGAGTAGCACACTCGTTTCTTCACAAATTTCTTTGGCTTTTCAGCCACCAAATTTACCGCGCCACTCTGCGCGAACTTCATCGGCCGGTAGCTGCACTCCACATCCTGCGCGAACTGGCACAG
This sequence comes from Peronosclerospora sorghi, assembly GCA_026184515.1. Taxonomy (NCBI): domain Eukaryota; phylum Oomycota; class Peronosporomycetes; order Peronosporales; family Peronosporaceae; genus Peronosclerospora; species Peronosclerospora sorghi. The sequence continues at coordinate 14,733,391 of CM047585.1, forward strand.
CTCCTCTGCGTGCCGTAAGTAATCTTCACGCGTGTTGTCATACTTGGAGATGAAAATCTGCCTCATCTCCGGTGACGCGTGGAATACTACATTATTCAGGACCAAATTTTGACAATTCGACCCGACCGCTTCTGCAACAGCAGTCAGGTACCGAAAGTGGTCCGGCCACGACCTTCCAGGTGCCTTTCGGCCCATGAACAACTTCATACATTGGGCCGGGGTCACCTGTACGTGAAAGACAGAATATAATTTGTCCATCACGTACCATAGGGCTGGCGTCTCGCGCCCAGCCATCGACCTGTCGATTATAGTATGACTCTGCTGGGCCCGCCAAATAATAACCCAGCAGGTCGACCTTCACATCTTCAGTTCATGGGAATCCGCATGCCACTTCAGCGAGGGTAATTTGGCGCATAAATTTTCGCCCCCAAGCTTGAAAACCGGATCCCAACCCCTTTTATATTTTCTTGCCGTCGAACGGCCTTATCTGAAGTGTCTTTTGTTTGGGCGAGGGCATTCGCGCCACTCCAAGCCCTTACACTGGCACCTGATCTTGCACACCATACGCTTGATGTTTGTCGTTGTGCCCTTGTGCCTGCGGCGTACCAACGCCTGCGGCACCAACAGGCGTAAATGCATCTCTGCGAGCCTGGCACTTATGTATTGAAAGCTCATCTTTCCTTGTCGCCCAGTGGCGTAGACTTTCTTTTCATCGTCGCTGTCTTCAAGGAAGGCAATACTAATTTTAGTATCTCCGCTGAACCTGGGCGGCGACGGCACTTGCTGTCTGGGCGCGCTGGTCGCTAACTCCAGCCTTTCCAGGCGCGTCACGAGATTCCCGAACAGCCGCATCACATTCGCGGCCTTGACTTCTTCATCCGATCCGTTACGGCCCTCATTTGGGCTCATAAGCTGTTCTGAATCGCTCATTCAGACTGCGTACTCGTGCACGCGCGTTCCGACACAACAAGCGGGTACTAGCGCGAGTAATTCCAACAGTAAACGATCGCAACAGAGGTAGTAACGTGATGCCAGTAATTAGACGTAAACGAATTTTATTATCCACGTTCCACTTTAACAACCTCCACGTAATACGAAACGAAACACCGTAACTACTCCACAATTCCACGTCATCGATATCCGGAAACTTCCAAACGTAATACGTACGCCGTACTTGCTTCCAGTCAATCACAGTACTTGCTTGGAACAAATCAAAATCCAAGTGATTTTATTAGTGTTAAGTTAAGTACTTAAATTAATAATATGCATATACGCAATTGCTAGGTTTTACCAAAAAGTCATAAACCAAATAAAAGTCATCGGCGACGCCGGGCGCTGCATGAATTGCGCGCACTTTTAACAAGGACCAGGAGGGGATGGAAGTGGGGGGGGGGCTTCACCGCCTTATCCTGAGGCCTGGGGCCTCAGGCGTGCATTACTCTTATTTATTAGCAATTGTCAACCTAGTTTTGTCTCACCAAATTACTCGTTGACGACATACATTCAGGTTAATACCATACGTTCCACGGGCGTAATTCGGGTCCGTGATGTACGGCAATGGCGTTGGGTTTTTCTGAACTGGACCAAAACTTGGCTCGCAGCGGAATGGCTCTCATGCTGCGAGGGGAGCGACCCATGGTGAAATAATTGCAAACTTTTTGGCTCCAAATGGTCCACGTGGAACGTATTCCCACTTCGGATGACCACGGGAGCTATCAGGATGTGGCGTTGAGAGCATGGGGTTATTCTTTAACAATCGCAATTCAAATTGACAAGAATTTCTTACCACTCCAGTCGTTCATCAACACTCCACCAAAGTATGGTCTTCAGCTTTGCCGATTGGGAGTGGCTCGCCAAGATTACTTGAGGGTCCAACGAAAAATGCCTGTGGAGAACCACCGATGGTAGCATCTCATACCACGTGAATGACACATCATAGAGGTACTTGCCATCTCTAGCTCAAGGAGTCGAGCACACTGCACGGCCCATATACAGAGCCCTTCGACCGATCAGCTTTGTCAGCCTGCAACTGACGGCACGGACGACGAAGTTCAGTAACCGACGTGACGATCGAGGAAGAGCGTCCATGGTAGCTGACGGGTACGTGCAGCCCTTAATTTCATAGAAACAGAGCGTGGTAAGTCCGTACAAGGCTTGCTCGTCAACGACCCGACACACCAGTTTTTGGCTGCAGCGCATGGTCTTGCCCACGAACTATGCGACCGACATTCGTAGCGTGCTCGCGCGAAGAGTAAAAGTCTGTGCACTCGCCGATCTTGGCGGGTAGATGCACGTGCGCACATTCTCCTACGGGATCAGTGCGCGCTGTCAAACTGTCAAAGTGCCTCATTGTCACGTACTGCCGACTCGTCGGCTGATCGCAGTCGTTGGACAGTGGAGCGCGCTGTTGACTACACACACTCACCCCCGGTCCTCGTGCCATCAATCCATTGAACGACGACGGGAGAACCGTTTGTCATTCGATGCGGAAAGAAAGATCACTCATAGAGATATTTGTACGGGCTCACCTCATCGAAGCAGGCGGCGGCGTCAAACCCTTTAAACTAGCCTTCCGTCTCTAGTATGGACAAATCTAGCACCCTAACACACCCTAAAGTTGGTAGAAGCGATGGTAAAACGAATGAAAGCAGAAAAGAAACGTACAAAGTCTCCAATGGCGCGACGCCGACGCGCTTGTTCTCATTGCTTTTGGTAGAGAAAATGCCTATAGGGAGAGCCCACACACACCTCACATAAAAGGGAGGGGGGGGTGAGGGGGGGGGGGTGACCGCAGGCGGCCCCGAAACTTAATCACACAAAATGTATATATAAATTTGTACCCAATTTCCTTTTACGGAAAAGTCGCAATGACCCAAATGCGTCCGACTCGTGAGTGCGGGTCCTTTCAACAAGTCTGACGCCGATGAAGATGAGGCGGCGTCCTCTATACTATAATAGTAAGACTAAATACCAATCCGAAAAACCATGGTTTTAATGGCCAAAATTCGGTTTTTTTCATACATACCAAAAACCCGATCGATCGACCAGAATAAATCAGGTTTTTTCCGCCCCTGGTTTATAGGCAATATCAGTGAAGTTAAGTTTAGGTTCACGTTCTTATGGTCTATATTACTAGGCGTGCAACAAGCGATGTTATTGCTCTAACGCACGCGAATAGTGGTACTACTTTAATCGTGTTCGAACTTGTATCCTTAATCGAGCCAAGGGCAAGACCATGCGCGAATACTTTAATCAACACGCTTTGACTAGCTGCAAGAGAAAGAGCACGGGCAATAATAACCATAGGAAGTTACCAGTTTTCAAGACTGAACATTTCAACACAAGAAAATGATTATATTCAATCATAGCCGAAATCCGCGAAGGAAAGGTCAGTAGGTAGTTTACCATCGACGTACCCAAAGCGCCTGAATTAGGTCGATTTCTTGTCCACTGCGGCCGTTGAAACCACCTAAAGCGCAACCAGGAGGTGCTTCATCCGCGTAATAAGTACCAACACGTGTGCCAGCGCTAGTGTTTCTACCCTTGCTGGTGGAAACAGAGAGGTAGAAAAGACGAGTGTGACCATGGTGTTCATGTTGATACGCCTCAATTCCATTGATGAACTCGTCATCTGCGAGTTCAAGTGTATGTTCCTGGCCTCCTCCACCGCCATGATTAAACGTTCGCGGAATGCTTCCTGGCAGTTCAACACGCATTGTGATACCGTCGACGCGTTCGGCTCCTCGGATTGTGATGGAGCGCAGCTTCTGGCCAGACTGTACGAACTCTTCGTCCTTAAACTCACTCCCATGAGGGCCACCAACTGAATATTTGCTCAAAACCATCTCTGGGATTGGGGGTGGGGGGTCTTGGGCAGAAGTACCGCTAATGGCCAGGGCAAGTGCGGTCAGTGGCTGGAGGAAAGAACGCATGCTTAACAAGTGTGATCAGGTGAAGTCAAAAACGGAAATGAAGACAAGTGGGGATCATGATAGCGAGTACCTACAAGTACATCCACCACTACTGAGGACTTCAACCAGATCGTTGATCGATGATTCTCGAACTGACTATAATCCCGTCCTCTGACTACTATAGTAAAGACGTTTAAAGCATCTACCCTCCTGTTTCTGCCACCTCTTGCGTATCCCATACCAGAGGGAGCATTCTATCTGTATCTTATCGTTCCAAATTTTACGATGCATACCAAAGTGGTTCCTGTATACGGCTGTATCTATATACTACGTACATAGTGTGATACCTTGTATGAATGCGATTCTTGGACGCTAACAGCTGTTTGGAGTTGGGAGACAAGACAACATTACTTTCGCATTAGAAACAAAGAGCTGTTTGGTGTTGGGGGATTCAATAAGACAACATTACTTTCACATTGGAAGCAAACAGTTGGTGGGAGGTGGGGGATTCAACAAGACAGCATTGTTTTCAGGAACGCTCTGAAGAAAATGGCGTCAGGAGAAACGATGGTGTCATTCCGTCTGTAAGCCTCACCCTTTCCGAAGCAGCACGTTATCTGTTGGCCAAGTAACACATTTTCTTGTCAGCGCTGGTGCCATCGGGTTTGTCAGCAAGAATCGATTGGAACAGTCGTAGTAGGAGTGTTATCAGTAGTCTAGATGCCATAGGTTAGTGACAGAATAGAGTGTCAAGTGATTATTTTTTCTCATTGCAAAGTATTTGCTTCGTCGAGGCTATTCATGCAGCATCGCTCCTCATGGGTCTGATACCGCGTGAATGCAAGTCAAACGCAGTGCCTATCCATGAAAAATGAATGGTATGGCACACCATTCCGCCAGTCGTCGACAAACGTCAGACCGGAACCTCGCAAACGCATTTAGGACTACGAAACTAGGAATGGCTGGGGACGATATTGCTGGTTGGAACGACTCAATGCGCTGCGGTTGAGTAGACGATTTTATATTACTGCTAGACACGGAATAATGGAGTGTCAACAGTGCTGACACAGCACCCATGCCGTCTTCTTGTACAAGTCTAATTTAGATTAAGAGATAACGTCTAATATGCCCCTGTTTTCGCCCAAAAATTCTAAAATACCCCTCTTCTTAAAAAATCCTAAAATGCCGCTGTTTTTGCGGTGCTTTCCAATCGCTAAATTTAAGGCGACTATTTAATGAAACATTAGCTTGCCAATCATCTTTAAGTTTGAATGTCGGTATTACAGGGGATATTAGACGTTATCTCATGTTAGAAAATATATAAGAAGTGCTACATGCACTAGAATGTTTACTTGCGACGAGTGAGAATAGGTAAATGAACCTTGATTGCACTGACAGCTCTGAATGCTCATTTGGTAGCATCAAACCACAAGAAGTCCCGTTGAGTAAAAAAATTAGTTCCTTTGCAAGCATTAGATCTTCGTTCAAAGACCCATATCATTACGTTAGTCATTTTGTTGTAGCATCCTTAGCATCAAAACGTACCATCAAAAATGGTCGTCCAATTAAAAGGGCTACAGGAACAGCACCCAAATGTCTCGAGTCTACAGAGCACGTTGCATTTTCACCTTCTACCCACACATGACCCTTTGGAACGGTGATTGTCCGCCTTCGCTCCTGATCAAAACGCGGTTGCAGTTCCACCACGTCTCCCTCCTGCAGCATTGCGTAATCATCAGATAGCAAAAACTTCACCTTAAATAATTAAAATAAACCAACCAGAGCCAGAATTCGCTTGGTGATTGTCGCACCCTGGCATCGAGTGGGCGATCGCAGCTGAACGAGGTCACCACGCTCCCATCTCCGCCAATATCGCGATAGTTGCTCCACGAAGATGATAGAGCCGTCAGGAATCGTAGGAACCATGGAATGGCCAATACCGTAATTAATATCAAAAAAGTATTTCTTTGTCAGGCTGCCCAGCTTACAATCAGCACACCGTTGCGCACTAGCCTTAGCATCGTCAAAATTTTGCGATATTATTATCACTGCAATTTTACCTCACTAAAATAATATTGTCTACTATATGGCGATTATTTCATTAAATAGTCCCCTTAAATTAGCGATTGGAGGGCACCGCAAAAACAGGGGCATTTTAAGATTTTTTTAAGAAGAGGGGTATTTAAGAATTTTTGGGCGAAAACAGGGGCATATTAGACGTTATCTCTTACATTAAATATCACCGACACGGTCACACTACACGACATGCCACAGATATTATTTTAGCGCACTAGCGCGCTAAATATTGAAGAATTACGACACAAGGGCGGGTGTGCAAACGCTCACTCATCGAATCCCTGATTTCATAAGTTATGCTACACGTTACTCGCGGCCTCCTCCTCATCTTCTGAGCCCACTTTTGCGTACTTATGCTTTGACTTGGCTCGTCGATTCGCTTTCTTGCGACGTAAGCGCTCGATCTTTTCATGGCGTTTACTCATCGAGCCGTTCACATGTTCGTCCAGTTTTTGCAGCAGCAACTTGCGAGCGACGCGCCGATTGTCATTCAATGAACGTGTTTTTTGAGAACGCACTTGTAATCCCGTAGGCAAGTGGGTCAGCAGCACACAGTTGCGCACTTTATTAATTTTTTGACCGCCCTTGCCTAAAACCAGATACATCACGTTACTACTTTGAGTGACTGAAGCCTTAAAACGTACCTGATCCTTTGACAAACGATTCCTCTATCTCGCTCTCGTTTAGTTGAATCTCTTTGCGTTCCTTTGCGTGGATGGGACCCTGGGAGAAACGTGCATAGCGACAGTGCCCTATAGACAACCAACTACTTGGCACGATGGCCCCTAAAAATGGCGTGGACAATTGGCGCAGTCGGGCCATTCGTATAGTATATAGTCTCTTAAGAGTAATAAGCCCCACTGTAGAATAACTAAGGGCAAAACATCCCATACCAGTCGATTACATCGAAACCTCTAATAACGAATGCACGCGTTCATTTCCCATCGTAAGCCCCAACCAGAAGAATGCGTCGTTCCTTCGTCAACCGCACGCTACGCCGGAGCTTTTCCTTGTCCCGCGAACTTAAGAAAACGCCTCTCTATGATCTCCACGTCTCTCTAGGGGGAAAGATGGTGCCATTTGCCGGCTACGCAATGCCCGTTCAATACTCGGCCGGTGTGCTGCAGTCGCACCTTCACACGCGTGAAGAGGGGAAAGCCTCGCTCTTTGATGTCTCGCACATGGGTCAGTTGCGCATCACGGGCAAAGACCGTCTCCAGTTCCTCGAGAGCGTTGTGGTTGGTGACTTGCTCGCACTCGGGTCTGGGGAAGCCAAGCTCAGTCTCATGACGAACGACCAGGGCGGGATCATTGACGATTGCGTCATTAGTCGCTACGAGGACCACTTGTATCTCGTCGTGAACGCCGGGAATCAGGATGTGGATTTACTTCACATGCACAGCCTCTTGGAGAAGTTTAACGGGGACGCAGCGATTGAACAGATGCAGGACCGTGCCCTTGTGGCTCTACAGGGTCCTGGTGCGGTCGATGTTGTTGAGACGCTTAAGCCGAATGTCAACTTGAAAGAGTTGGCGTTTATGCACGGCATCTTTACTCCGCTAACGCTTTCGGATGGGAAACAAGTGGATGTCATCTTAACACGCTGTGGCTACACTGGCGAAGATGGGTTTGAAATCTCGGTCCGAAGTAAGGACGTCGAGTCTTTTGTGCGCGCGTTGCTACAAGATGAACGTGTGTTGGAAGCAGGCCTTGGAGCGCGTGATAGTCTGCGTCTCGAGGCAGGGCTCTGTCTTCACGGTCAGGACATTACCGCCGAGACGACGCCAATTGAAGCGACGCTGGCGTGGACGATTGGCAAACGTCGTCGTGAGGAAGGAGGGTTCCCCGGTCATGCACGTATCATGGACCAGCTGAAGAACAAGACGGCAACAAAGAAGCGCGTTGGGTTTATGGTCGAGGGAGCTGCGGCCCGTGAAGGTGCCGAGCTCTTGGATGCGAACGAGCATGTCGTGGGCCATGTCACGAGTGGCGTGTTTAGCCCTTCGCTCAAGAAGGCGATTGGGATGGCCTACGTGGACACGAACGTTGGGAAAGTAGGCACCCAATTGCACGTCAAGGCGCGCAAGAAAACACAAGACGTGATCATCAGCAAGATGCCGTTCGTGCCAACCAAGTATTACAAAAGAGAGTAAACGAACGCCATCGCCCCCTTTTACACTCTCAATAGATCGTGCCACCAACTCCCTCTCCTTCTTCTGTATGAATATCAGGAGTATAATGATACACGGTTGATACTCTTTGTTTTCTTCCTAAAATTGATTGACCACGTCCTTCCTAACCTGTTAAAATAAATTTGAGACTCAGTTGCTTGCACCGTCGAGGAGCCGACGCCCGGATCGTCGTTCCTTGGGGATCGAACCCCAACTCGGAAAAGGGCGAGATGAGCGCACCCTCCATGAACTTAAGTACGTCGTCCGTCCTCCCTAGTAAACGATAGAACGCACCCGTAAAGTCCGTACGTTGGTCTAGCTTTGTCACCTTGGCATTCGCATTAAAGTAGAAATCCGATGAAAACGCTGGCTCGATCGTTTGACCGACCACTTGTTGCGCGAGCGTGTCATGGTCGCGTAGGACATGAGGAAAAACCAACATGAGTGTGTCGCGGGAAACGCGCAATTTTAAACTCCCTCGCGCCTGCACAATCCACATGATCTCGTCACCAGGACCAACGGCTGCCTGCCGTCTTGGACGACACACGACCTTGACCTCGTCTTCCCGCATCTCAAAGGAACCGTGGCACGACGTATACCGCTTGAGCTGCAGTAAGAGGGCGTCAATCCCATTTGTCATGGCTCCTTGTGCGATCACGTCCGGGACGGCCACGAGACGTATAAAACGCTCTTGAAGAGCACTGGACTCGGCCGAAGAAAGCGCAAATCCAACTCGAAACGCCCAAAAAAAGTATTTCACCACTAACATTGGTCGGACGTCCTCCTCGTGCTCATCGTAATCTGGTAGGAAATAGGCCTTTAGAAACTCCTGGTAGTCGCGCAGGTCCTGCAAGTGATCGTTCAGGCCCTCCGTCTCGAGAGACAATGTACTGATACGTCCTTTCTGTCTAGCTCGGTAGCTGCGCTGATTCAGCTTGCACTGTGCCTTGCGTCTCGCTTTCCGCTGCGCTTCATCGTGAAACAGACGGCGGCGACCTCGTCGAGGCTTCTCCTCGTCAGGTTCCGAGTGGTTGCATCTTGGGGTGGAAGTGATTGTCGTGGGTAACTTCACCTTGGAACTTAGAGCATTAGGTTCGGCACTCGACATAGCCAGCATGAGGTGCCTGCCGTTCCTTGTGGCTAGTTAGTATTTAACACAGCGTTTCTAAGGCATAGCATTTCATGTTTATATTAAGGTGGGAGCAAATAGTGTAAGAATTAGGGCATTATATTAGGGAATTGTTAAATGTACGCCAACAATTTGTTAAATGTACGCCCTGTTACATGCACGCCTTTTTAGCATTAGGTAATATGATGGCACAGTCATGTGCTAGTGAGACATTTTCGCAGATGGATAAAATCTCTGGATAATACACGCGCCAAAGAGAATGCTGAGCACTACAACATGATGGAGAAAGATCCCTACCGCTACGCGGGAGGAATCGGACATGCCCGTGGCAGTCAAGAGAGCAAACGCACCGAGTAAGAGAATGGTACCCGACAATCGGCACGGTCACTTGGTTGTTCAGATACCGTACACCGGTGGTCGTGGACGCGACCGCCGTGGCCACGTACGATAAAATGCTCAAGCAAGCGGCGACGGCTGTGGTCCGCTTGGACGTGGTATTGAGCAAGGCATTGTACGTGCCACCATTGAGCGGGATGGCCGTCACAACTTCCTCGTAAATGAATCGAAACGCAAAGAGCACGATCGAGACGAAGAGAACAGACACGGGCATGAGTTTCGCGGCCACGGACGACGCCGAGTAGAAGACACTGGCTAAAATGTCATTGCCACAGATGGCCGTGGCCGGGAGCTTCCTCAAGTACGCGCGCGGCGTGTCGAGCTCGCGTTGAATCGCAGCGAGTTGGTCGAGCGGAACGTGCAGTTCCTCGGACGTGCCCATGGTGGGAAACTGCCATTGAGGGCCCGACATGTTTCCACTCTCGATCACGTCGATCTCGAGTTTACGGCGTCGAAGATGCAGGGGACGGGAGAGAGCCATCGAGTCCACGATGGGGGTTGTTGCTTGTCGATAAGAGGACGTGGGGGACCCATTGGACGTGGTGTCCATTATCCGCGAGGTCAAGGGCGGGTCACACGTTACCGGTATAGGGGTAAAGAAAAAATTAACGTGACGCCCCCCTCCTTCGTCTCTAAAGTTGCCGATTTAGAGAATAGTGGGCTGGTCTCAGCTTGTGGGCAGACCATTTCAATGATTGCAACCATGCAACGTCGATGAAAGCGGCTGGTAGAAACAAATGGACCGTGCCTTGGAGCAAAAACACATCGATGTTTGGTGCTAGATCGCTTCTCTGATCCGCGAGCTCGCGTCATCCACCTCGAAGACAAAAACTATGAATAATTTGGTTAGTATTTTCGGCAACCAAGTCTCAATATGATAACTGTCGGTGTATTTTGTCGTCCATGCAAATAAAGTAATATATTATGCATGTCTATATTTTTTAACAACGTAGCAAGACGTTTACCAGCTTGATCTTCATTTTACAGATCAAGTTTGTAAAAGTTTTCTTTACTAGAAGAGAGGGGCGTACATTTAACAAAATTAGTTTATGTTTTCAAAAGGGCGTACATTTAACACCTTGGGGGCGTACATTTAACAATTCTCTTATATTATAACCAGTGTAGTACAGTCGTCCCTCGGATAACGCATAGCCTTGGTGGATGCCAAATCCGATGAGTTACCTGAGGTTATGAGTACAGTGTTGTAATTTTTTGTTGGTAGAAAACCAACCAAACCCACCCTCACAGGTCACGCAACCCGAAACAAAACCCCAAACAACGTAAAACAAAACAATAGAAAATCACCAGAAGTAGGAAAAGGTACGAGAAAACAAAAAAGTGTATCCTTCACTTTTAGATTCACGTGTCTCACACTGCAGAGTTGTGTTCCAGGTGACTTCACTAACTTTACTCTTGCCTTAAGGCTATGTCTCAGATACGCCTTACCAACAGCCAGAGGCTTGAGATTTGCAAGCACAAAGAAAAGAACCCGACCATAAGCAAGACTGTCGTTGCAGCTTCGGCTAGTAAGGAGTTTGGAATCAAGATCACCAAATCTGGTGTTTCCCTCATCCTAAACAAGCGTCCCGATTTGGAAACATTGGGTGAGGCTGAGCTTGCCTCCAAGCGCCCCCGTGTTGCCAAGAACTCGCAGCTTGAAGAAGCATTGGCAACCTGGGTACTTCAGTGCCAGAAAAGGCGGGTTGCTCTTAGTGGAGAGCTCATAAAAGTAAAAGCGAAAAAGTTTGCTGAGAACCTTGGCATTCCGGAAGACACTATCAATTCTCCAATGGCTGGTTGCAGCGCTTCCAGGAGCGGAACAAGCTACACAGCATTAATATCCATGTGGAGAGTGGTTGAGCAGACTAGGAGGCAATATATGCTGCCTTACCAGGATTGAGAGCAATCATAGATCAGTATCCACTGAAAGATGTTTTCAACATAGATGAAACTGGTATGTGGATTATTGGCAAGTGCAGTTGAATTTGAAAGTCTTGAAAGCGTGCTAATCTTTGATTTCAGGATTTTGATACAGCATGGTTCCTGAAAAGACAATTGCGCAGCAGAGCATTGACGGACTCAAGAAAGATAAGGTAAACCAATATTCACAGTTTCTGACCTTCTATATTTCACTAATGACTAACTTAATTTATAATAGTGTAGTGGAGTCCAGTGAAAAATCGAACACCGAAGTGTCAGGAACTGAACCACCATCGCGCCCAGCCGACCAACTAACGGAGTGGGTACTACGCGAACCTTCGCCTGGGTGCTGATCGGGTGACCGATCGGCATTATAAGACGCCGAGTCCGTTTTTTCTTGTGTCTCACCTTGTGTTCCCATTGATGTGGGTGGCTACACAGTCGGTGGACCGTCGCTTAGTGAAGACCTTAGCAGGTATCGATACGGGTGTACCACTTCTGGGGTACTTGGTCCAAAATTCCAACGAAAATATAATCCAATTTAGTCGATCTGCAAACGGAGCGGAAATCGTCACTCCGAATGCGGCAAAATCTGGCACTTGACAGCACGTAGCGGTGAGTAATCCAGCCAATAAGGTTTCTGGAACTTGACTGCAAAGCAGTGAGTAATCCAGCCAATAATACTTTCTGGTACTTTTTTGCGAAGGCAATGAGTAATCCAGCCAATTCCTGGGACTCGATCGCATATCGCGATGAGTAACCCAGCCAGTAAAACACGTTCAAAACTTGGCCGAACCTAAGGGGTGAGTGAAGTAATGGGCGCTTTCCGTCGTGGGACTTCCGGTGGAGGTCTGTACTGGCAGGGCTTAATGAGCAAGAGGGTACCATCTTTGCCTTCTGCTCCCAATGACCCCTACAGAGCGGCGACTTATGCAACCCTATGTAATACGAACACTATATTTAATAAACCAATAAAAAAACAAAATGTAAACTATATGTAAACCGTGGGCCTTACCTCAAATCCGCGTACAAAACTTTCCAAGCACACGATTTGCCCCCAAAAACACTCCGTCCTTTCAGCAAACCCGATCGATCCGCCTTGAAAACTGGTACACTGGTACATGGTCAATAATTTTCAATAGCACCTCACCACAATAAACCAGGATCACAATTGCCTTAACTGCGAATGCAGATGCTCTGAGAAGCTGAAGCCGTTTTTCATTGGTAAAGCCAACAAACCTCGCTGCTTTAAGCGCAAGTCTGGGGAACAATTGGGCTTCTATTATCGCCACAATAAGAAAGCGTGGATGACGGGTATCCTTTTTCAGGAGTGACTGAAGCAGCTCGAAGCTGATATGAAGGTAAGCAGAAATTTGATTTGTTTTTCAACAGCTCTCTTGGAAGCTAAAGGTATTATATTGCTAGGCCAAAAACAGGAAGATCCTCCTTTTGCTGGATTATGCATCCTCTCATGTCACCAACGGTGTAATGGGGTGTCATTACATAATTGATATTCAAGTTAGAATATCACAGTTTAATTTCAGACGCGTTGTCTGAAATTTAAATAAGAGATTATAAGTTATTATAATCTAAGAAGGAAAAGTCGATTCGGTATAAATACCGAATCTTGCAGGTTAACTAATGGTACAGTTAGTTAAAGACTTGATATTATTATATTAATTAGTTAGTTACTATACTATTAGCCTCTAAACCACCCATTAAATAAACACTCTTAATTTTGCGTTCTAGAACATAAGTGAATATTAATATATTTACTTTAATTATAGGATTAGTTGTTACCAACTAATCCTGCCCTAATTGTATTGCGCGCTTCCTCGCAAAATACAGTGTAAGCCTGTAACAGGATCAGTCCTGTTACAAACGGTCTTGAGCTGAAGTGTCGTGAAGGAACTTAAAATTTTAGTGTTTCCACTCAAATTACAACACAAGAAGGCAATAGATCCACCCTTCTTGCTTAACTTCCCAGGTTCTTAATACTAACGTCCGAACCACAAAGTTTACCAAACACTTTATGGATACACTTCCAAAAGCGTTCCAGGCTACCCCAACTCTAGCTGGACCCAGATAACTGTTGCTTTTTCTTGCCTATATTCTCCCTTAAACACCTTTTATTAGACGTGTTTTTAGTACAGGAACAGTGAAGAAGGATTGCCGGAAGGTTTCAAGAGACTGTTGTGCTTCAAGGTAAATTCGAATCTATTAAGTATTATCAAATCCTATATCTAAGTCAAACACTTCTTTTACTTACTACTTACTTCAGCGCTGATTCCAATACTTGACATTTACTTCTGAAACCCTCCGTAATACGATTAGGCACGAGACGGCCGCCCAGGGTCGTCGCCGATTGGTCGAAAATGTTCACTTACAATTCCGATACTTAACAACTTGAAATCGAAATGCTACTTCACCACAGGAGCATGTATTTGTCCAGTGTCTCCCGCCCAACTGCACGTCTAAGATCCATCCAATGGATGCAGGAATAATCTCGGCATTTAAGCGGCACTACTACCGCCTTTTCATCTTCTAAATGCCGTGGATCGTGGTGAGCGTGGTGAGCGTGAAATCTACAAGGTTGACCTTTTGAGTGCTATGCAGTGGAGAAAAGCTGCGTGGGAGGAAATCTCAGCATCAACAGTGACAAACTGTTTTCGCCACAACAACCTGTTTGAAGAGACACCTCAGATGGAGGTCAGTTATGAGGAGCGTGGTGCAAGAGCTGCTTGATGCCATTCCGAGGCTTTGTCTGAAGAACCCGAAGGACATCAACGACCTACTGAATCCGGTAGATGAGGTTGACATTACCCATGTAGAGCTTACTGATGAGGAAATAATCTTATTGGTGCAGCAGACAGAGAAGGTCGGAGAGGAACAGAAGCAGATGGAGTTGGTGGAGATAAGCAAGGAAGAAAAGCTGAAGTCCCTTTCCACTACTGCCTCTCTTCTTAATTTGTCCAGCCCAGATGATCGGGCGTTCCACAGGCGCATACGTGAACTTCAGATGTCCCTTCGCATTGCACCCTTCAACGACCCTCGATCATTGTTTTAGGCAGCCCCAGAATTAAAAAAAAATCTCCCTCAGATAACTCATAATTTACAGCGTCTATGAGTTGTGAGTTATGAGTTATAGGCCATAGGCCACAGAACGGGCACGTTGGAACACAAATCCTACGAGTTATCTGAGGTTATGAGTTATCAGGATATGAGCTATTCGAGAGATGACCATAGTACCCGGTCGATCACCGTCGGGGCGGAGATTGTATATAAGGTTAAGGTAGTTGTTTCTACGGTTTAACCTTATAAGCCATAGAAATTCTCAATTCACTGTTAGTGAGCTATTTATAAGGTAGAATTCCATTAGGTCCGATTTATAGTATAGTTCGGATTCGATTAGGTACGTTGGCGATACACCCCCTTACCTGTAATCACTTCTCTGTGCTATCATCGGCCAGTGAGAGGACTCGCGGCATTTGATTAGCTGAGAGGGTGAGAGGTCACCGAGGAGGGCTTACGCTTTTAATTATATAGATATAAGAATCGCAAAACCTATTGGTTCTTGACGTTATTTGAAGCAGCCATCGGATAGGCTCCATAGATCGATGAAGTCTCCGGCATCTACTATGTTGGGCCGACTTTGTTAGGGATTTTTCGGACGATGTTTACACGAGAAACTAGCTAGAGAGGCTTCAATTCGATCCCATGCAAGATGAACCCCCGAATCCTGAAAAGCGCTTGGTGTTCCGACATCTCTTGAAACGTCTGGCGAGAAATTGGCATCCCCATCTCGCGAGAGGGAAACAGCCTCGTCTTCTGCAGAAATTCGAATTACTGGTAATTGCGGGATCGGTACATTTATCACGTTACACTATCATACACGCAAGGAGCGTTCCTATCCGTCACCACTTATTCTTAAATATACCCGCGATGCGCGCGAAAATCCCGATAAAGAGAGATTGCAGGCATCACGTCGAGAACCGTTGGAGCGCTTTATAAGGATCCTGATCTTGATCGCTGCTGCGCCTGACCGAAATCCCGATTGAAGAAGTTTTGAAGTTCAATTTTTAGCCTGTAATGGAAAATTACGTTTGCACACACCCTTACTTTAAATATGATCTAATAAGATCATCTCCACCGGTTGGTGCTATATTTATATCAACGTAAATTCCACAGAATGGGTCGATGTTTCACGTAAATTCACAGAATGTGTCGGTTTATATGAGCCATAACAAAATATGACATAAACGCGATTATCACTACAACCCCCCAAGCGTTGAACGCGATCTTCCAACAAATACCCCCTCCCCCTCCAGTCCTGGAAGATCCCCGGCCCACTGCTCTCCTTTCCACATTGCGACCAATTGCGAAAGGACAAACTTACACGTCATTCGACGACGCAGTGAGCGCAGCTCGCAACCACGCACGCGATCATCAGTTCAGCTACAGGACCACGGAACGTAAAGGAGCACAAGTTTACTTACGCTACACCGGCGAGGGTTGTCCAGCCTATGTGCGCATCATCCTCTCGAAAAAAGACGGAATTGATTACGGTCACCCAGTTCAACGACGGCCATGCCTGCCAAGGATTGTTGCAAGGATCTCGGGGTAGTCAGCGCGATCACGAATACCTTGTTAGCTTGCTTCAAGAGGGTTCCCTGTTTCCAAAGTCACAAAGCCCAAGGACGTCCAACGGTTTTTTAAGTAATATCTGGGTATCGACATTTCGTATACAACAGACCATAAAGCCACAGAAGTAATCCGAAAAGATACTGCAGACTCTCATCGAGAACAGTTCCAGTTGCTACAAACATATGTGGAGCATCTTGTCGAAGTCGACCCCACAACAACCGCAAAGATCAAGACGCAGGGGGATGGTGAAGGAGGAGCGCGAATATTCTATAGTGTGTTTGTGGCCCCAGGTGCTGCCCGTAGTGCCTTCTTGAAGATGCGTAAATTTGTGGCCGTAGATGGTACTTTCACCAAACATAGGTTCATTCAAAGGTTTCTTCTCGCCATCGGAATGGACGCTGATGACCAGATGGTGGTTCTCACTTGGGCCGCGGTGGCAAACGAGTGCGAAGAAACCTGTAGGTGGTTTATGACCTTCCTCAAGCAGCGTTTTCCGAGGATTGACTCCAACGATCGCGTTTTAATCAACGATCGAGAGAAGGGCCTGATCAATGCCATCGCCGAAGAAATTCCAAATGCCTTTAATGCATTTTGCTGCTGGCATGTAGCTTCGAATGTTCAGACTAAATACGGCATTTCTTCCGGGAAGTATGTACAACCTTGCTGAATTCATTTTGCACGTGTATTTGTAACAGT
This sequence comes from Peronosclerospora sorghi, assembly GCA_026184515.1. Lineage (NCBI taxonomy): Eukaryota > Oomycota > Peronosporomycetes > Peronosporales > Peronosporaceae > Peronosclerospora > Peronosclerospora sorghi. Next base: position 14,750,334 of record CM047585.1, read on the forward strand.
TTGTTCTAGAAATAGTCATACGCATACACAGAAGCTGCATTAAGTGAATGCATTGCCGAACTGCGGACGCTCAAAGCTCAAGCTGCGGACTATGTTCTCGACATTCTCCATGACCAATAGGCCACCTACGCCATGCAAGCTCGTCAATTTTGTCACTGCACTTCGAACCTCGCGGAGATCGCAAACTCATTTCTTCGCAAGCTTCGGGAGCTGCCTCTGTTGGAATTACTTGACGGACTCTACAGGCACCAACTGGAGAGAAGTTCTTAATCGGAAGACGGAAGCAGCAAGCATGACTTTCCCCCTTCCTCCGACCTCTTTGATGAGTTTCCAGAAGGAAATGAGCGCGGCGCGTGCCTTCAATGTTTGCCCCTCTGACGACACTTCCGGCCTAGTAATCTCAGCGACTTTTGGCCGGCAATACTTCGTTGAATTTACAACTTCTGGCAGTCCTGTAGGCACTTGCATGTGCAAGTATTACCATCATTTTCTGCTGCCATGCCGCAATGCATGTGCCTTTGCTTTTCGAGTGAAAGTGGCATTAATCACGTTAGTGCACGAGCACTATACTACGGAGACGTACAGTACCACTTACACAGCATGTTACAAGCCTGTCTTGCTTGATAGCTTAGTGGATGATGGACTTCTGCCGCCTCGTTTAAAAAGTCCTCGTGGACGACCCGGTACAAAGAGAAAAGAAAGGGAGGACAAGCAAGTCAAGCAATTGAGGGGCAGAATGGGTGTAAAAACAGGGTTACATTTGGGCATGTTGTGTACATAAGTACAATACGGTTGAGGTCATTATTGACCGGTCCGAAAGGTTTGGACCTATTGTTTATTTTAACCAATCAGGGCAGGAGCCCTTGGTGGAGGCGTGTTGGTACACAGGAGGTGTCCATTACATTTCGGCTAGGTACGAATTGAGTAAGTTCTACTTAGTATTACATATAGTTTACATTAGTTTAATTAAATTAGGCTAATTACATACACATATCCCCCTCTTAGCTTATCCCCTCATACCTTATATCCCCTCTTATCTTATGACTTTTGGCGGGAACGAGGCTCGTTCTATGAGGGCTAACTTATATCTTATAAGTTATAAATCTTGGAAATTTATAAGTTCTTCGGGGGGAAATATCTCACTTGAACCAGGCATCAAGGGTGCGTTGGACAGTGGCTGAAAGGCGGAAGCCAGTCTGCAGGTCTCTAAGTGTCTTGGCAACCATCCGATGCTTTTCGTCGGAAAGATCAAGCAAAGAAAGGTAAACGCTGAGGGCCTCAAGCTTCTTAGTCTTCGAAATCTCTTCCTCCATCACCTCTTCCTCTTCGTCATTGTCCTGCTCGTCAGCCTGCACCAAGGCGATGAGCTCCTCGTCACTCAGCTCAGAGTGAACGCTATCCTGCTCCTCCTCCACGTTGAGTAGGTCGGCCACCGGAACCCGGTGCTAGAGTGAAAGGCGGTCGAGGGCCTCCTGCAGCTCCTTCTACACGGCGGATTCATCCGCCGTATGCTCAAGGGGACGCTCGTGTGGACCAAACATGGGAAGCGGGCTTTCTTCGGCGAGGAGACCGCTCTTGCGGAAGCAGTTGTGGATCGTGTCGGAGGAGATCTCGTCCCAGGAAGCATGAGACCATCTCATAGCCGTGAGCTGGTCGAGTTTGTGGAGCTCTTTCTCGTTGCGATCCTCGCAGTCCAGGGTGTTACGCATGTGGAAGCGTCGGTAGTGGCGCTAGAAAGCGGAGATGATTCCCTGGTCCATGGGCTGAAGTTTCGACGTAGTGTTGGGAGGAAACGTCTGGACCGTCACATTGGTGAGCTCAAGGTCGGTGAGAGTGTGGGAGGGGGCATTGTCCATCAGCAGCAAGACCTTGTGGCTATTTCCCTGTCAAACAGCAGCTTATCAACACATCCTTTAAAAACATTGGCAACAAAACCACTCACCCTCATTTTCTTGTCAAGGTCAGCCAGCCACTCCTGGAAGAGGATTCCAGTCATCCATCCTTTCTTGTTGTTGTGGTAGTAGAATCCGAGTTGCGCGCCGATATTTTTCTTGAAGCATCTGGGCTTCTCAGCCTTGCCAATGATGAAAGGCGATAGTTTGTCTGATCCGTCTGCGTTTGCACACAGTGCCAAAGTGAAGCGAGTCTGAGGAGATGTTAGCATTTGATTGGAAATCTCAAAGGCATGGATCTCACTGTTCACCTTGTCGTTCTTTGTCCCTTCCACAGGCTGCTGGGCAATGGTACGGTTTGGCTGGAGCCATGGAGAAGTAGAGTCCTGATGACAGTGAGCAATGTCAACAAACTGTTCAAGAAACTGTTTCACAATCACAAAAACATTAAACTCACCCGTTTCATCCATGTTGTACACATCCTCCAGATTGTAGGAGGAGATGAGCTGCCTCAGGTCACACAGAGACCTTACCATAGCATCAACATCAGCCGAACCACTCTCGCCACAAATCTTGAAGGACATCAGCTTGTGCCTCTGCTGGAAGCGGTCCAGCCAGCCATTGGAGAACTCCAGCTTTTTGTCCAACTGCAGAACCTCCTGGAACTGGAGGCCCTTCTGCTTGATGAGCTCTCCACTGAGGGAAATGCCTTTGTGCTGGCACTGCAGAACCCAGGTGGAAATGGCCTCCTCCAGCTGATTGGAGGTGACTTTGCAGGCCCTCTTTGACTGAAGGGAGGATTTGTACAGTTTCTCCAGCTCATTCTTCCTCTTCAGGATGCCGCTGATTCCCGGCTGACTCATGCCCCGGATGTTGAACTGTTGCACAGCCCACTTGGACAGCCCTGTCTGGCTCATGCCTGGATGGGCTGCACTGTGTTTGCAGATAGCCAGCCTCTGCTCATTTGTGAGCTTGTCCTGTTCAAAGTTTGGAAGAGAAGATGTCAGCTGAGGCAGCACAGCTGCTGAAAAGAGCTCCGTTCACTTGCCTCTGAGTTCTGGCCTTTGCCCTTGGTGGCCCTGGTGGCCTTGGGGGTCTTTGTCATGGTTTGTTTTGGTTTTGACATGGGTGTGGGTGGTGGAGGTGTTGTTGGTGACCGATGATTTTGACTGTTAAATTAATTGACTTTCCGCCAATGAGTCATTGGTGCCCTTCTACCTTATAACCCCTCATAACTTACCATTTCTGCTTTCTACCAGGGGTATAAGCTAAGAGGGGGATATGTGTATTAAGTATACATTCAGTTTACAAATCACACTAAGACTGCTAGGCGCACGACCTCGACCGGTCGCGCGCACAGTGAGTGTTGTAGTGAAAGGGAATACCTTCCCTTAACTACTCCCTTTCTAAGAGAAGCCTTGTTTTAAGGCGTTAGTTAATTCTAACCAGTAAACCAAGGGAAAATCTTGGCCCCGAGTAAGAGAGCAATCTCTTACTAAGCCCTTTTATTAGGGCGTATCGGCTAAGCAGCGGCATATCGCCGCTTTAGGAAAGTCTTCCTCTGTGCGCTAGCCGCACCGTGCGTATACGCACCTGATACAATGGGAGTCAACAGGTCTGCAAGAGTTGCAAACAATATGGTCACAATCGCCGAACTTTCCGGGAGGCTCACATGTAGTAGTATTAAAGCGCGTCAAAAAGATCATTCTCGCTCAGTTTTCATCCTTTTTGGGAAAATGATAACGGAATTGGAGCCTGACTCTGGCGATATCGGGGCGGTTAGGGAAAAATGCGAAAAATCAGATTAAGCTGGCAGGAGTTGAGAAAGTATTTCGAAGAACCCGGCGAGAAATTACCAGCCACATGCACAGAATGCTGACATGCAAATGTTCCCAAAGCAGTAACGGTGGAGAGAGGATAGATCAGCAGAGAAAAAGAGTGTCTACAGAGTGGGAACGTTGAGATGTTAGCAACACCACTTCAATCTGGCTTTCAGGTTTTACCAGTAAGGGTCGGGCACACTGTGCCCATCCGAGGTCCGGGTTTGTACGGAGGTGAGTGTCGAAGCAGCTCGATTGCATCGGGGGATTGGTAGTTTGCAGAGCTTGCATGAATTGCTTATTGGAGGGTCATGGCAATCTTTTAAGATTCCATTGCAGATTGTCCTCGCAGTATTATTGAGGTTTTACTAATTGGACCGTAGTAACAGTAAAACCGACCCATTCTGTGAATATCAGAGAAAACCGGCCCAAGCTGTGAATTTGCGTGAAAAACCGACCGATTCCGTGTAATTTCTCTAATATCAAATTGTATCTGCATAGTATAGAACCTCAATTTATTTAATAAATTCCGAGCACTTGCTCCAGCGGGGTCCATCTTATATGATATTAAACTAGGGGATGGGACCCGTCGTATCGACGGGGCAGGGCATAGAAACCGTCTGTCCGTCTACAAAACTTGCCCCCATGTATTTCCAGGGTTAGGGTAGCGAGAACATATGCTATACATTATACTAATGTGGTCACAATACTTGGGTCGCACGCCGTTACTGCTTGCAGTAACGGCGTGCGACCACTGTACCCGTCGTACCGACGGGGAGGAGGGTATATAAGGTAAAGTCATAGAAGCAACTACGTGACCGGGAACGTCACAGGGAGGAAAACTTTTAAGTAGATGTAAAAATCGCCATTTCTAAACAATTATTTGCGCTTTAATACTGATCTTCATGTCAATTGTACTACCACGGATTAGTGCGATTTTTGAAGCCAAAATTGTATTTATGTTTTTTTATAATGGCATGTCTAGTGTCATGACGTGCGTATAGTTGAATTTCGGCTAGGAACGGGATCGCGTACTTAATTGAATTTTATACTTAGATCAAGTTATTCGCTTAGGTGCGGGAGCGCGCATCCATCGACGACATGATTCTGTTATTATATATATAGTAGATTCTAATGATACTGATTTAGTATGCGTCGACGATAATTTCAGATTTGACACTGGGTGTCCAGGTTTTTAAGAAATTTCTAATCTAGCACAGATTTAATTTTACCAGTGGAGAACCAATTTTTTGAGATCTCGGTGTTAAATTGCTATAGAACGCATTTAACATTGACCGGTGGAGGTACTCTTATACGCACTTTTTCTATCAAGTTCTTTTTCCAGTACTTCGTCTTATGACCCGCGGTTCGCATGCTTTTGGGGGATTCATAGTGGAAACGGGTTAAAATGGAGATGGTCGTACAGATAACGTTAAGTGGTTACGTATTATATACTGTAACGTTACGTTTCTACGACTACGTCCAGACAAAAGCACAAATTAAATATCATGACCGTGGGTCTTGGAAAACCCTGACCCCCATTTTGGGTTGGTAATATATAGTGAGTCGGATGTTCAATGGATTATCTGACTGTATAATCTTAAATTCACATGACGACAGTAAAATATACAACGCTATTTAAACTTAAATATCAATGGCTCATATGTAATATGGTCATTAAGCAGGGTATGATGCAATTCCTGTTGCCTGTCTTGTCGAATCTGCTCGTAAGCATGGCAAAATTCTATATGAAGACTTCGGCATAGAGACTGTGGATTACAGCGATAGTAAAGGGATAACGAGACCGATGAAGAAAGACTCATTAAGAAGAGTCAAAGTAAAGCTGTGCTGAATCTAAACATGGGCAGAGTCTAAGTAGGGACTTTAGAACTCCCAGCAGTCCTCATACGACGAGGCAGTGCTCAGAAGGGCTCCAGCCACCTCTGCAACAATGTGTGCGGAACTACATCTTCCGGCACCGGGGGGTTGCTGGACCCTTCTTGTACACTTGTACCATCCAACTATCGACATACTTTGTTCGATATCGATGTCCTGGAGGAGTTGAAAGCTTTCTGGATCGCCAGTTCGATCTTAGTAGCGACGTCGCTATGGCTATTATGGAATGGTTTTGTTTGTAACTACAACGTAGCCCAAAGGATTACTTGCGCAAGATACAGACATGGCGCAAGCGTTTTCGCAAACTTTTTTGATAGAAAAAATGGAATGATTGCACTTTGCCTGCATTAGAGCAGATATTCCTTGCGTAGTCCTCCAAAACCATCTTAAGTGCCCCCCCCCCCCGATGTAAAAAATCATTAAAAGAATTAATTATATCAATCGAAGCACTATCCATCACCCAAAAAAGGATGAAGGGTACGGACCACGAGGTAAATTGGCTAGATGTACACAATGTGGCCAACCACAGTGCCTTAAAAAACAGAAAAGGTTATATCGAGCGGAATAATGCTGCTTGATTTTTTGGCCTTCAGGACTCAGATTGCGTCATCCACGTACCCTATCACTATTTGGTGGTGACTCCAAACGCGAGAGGAGAAGGGACCTGCTAACATGTCGAGGGGATTCAATGAGTGGCAGGAACTTGGGTGATGCCAGCGAACTGACTGTTAGATACTTCGGTGTCCCCAGTAACGGTTCGGCAAGATTTACGCTGTGGTACTTCTCTATTTTTTTTTATTTTACTGCAGTAAACTTTTCTCTTTCTGTTACGGACGAGAACGATAAGATGTTAGGAAGTTTACATATTTTTTGCGAACAGTAATGAGTTTGATAACAGATGCGACCCATGCAGAGCCTTATGATGTGAGACGTTATGAAAGGAATAGATTAAGCACCGATGTATGCCCGAAGTGTCGAAAGAATAACAACACACAGTGTATGTTAGGTTTTCTTCTCATCCGTCATGTTCATCGATTTGCGCTAAATCCACTATACAATGCTTACCAATAGCGTGCCTCCAAGGTAAGACTAAGTAGACAAAATGCGCGTACTATAAGAACGAAAATAAACAACTTTATTCCACGTGAGTAATTCCCCAACCGAAATCTCCACAGAGTAACGTAACCAGACCAATTGGTAACGTAATAGAACCAGTTCCACACTCCAGAGACAACGACAAACCCCTTCCACTTCGTAACCACGAGATACTGATGTACTATTGTTCGAATTTCTGAAGGGACTCTATTCGAGTTCAGCAAAAACGTCAACGAACAATATATATATATCAATTTGGGTACCACCCAGACTCAAATCGGGTGTTACCCAATTCTCTTTTATTGCAAAGTCGCTAGTACCCAACTTCGGCCGACCGACGGTGCGGCCGAAGTTCGGGTCCCTTCCACAGTGTAGTCGTCTTGTAAGCACATAAATTTTCTCGCAAAAGAGCATGACACGTCTTCTGCTGCCAACGCTGAGGCAGATCCGGCAAGGAGACGACGGTCCCCTGGATCTGCAATGGTGAAAGCCCTTCTTCGTTCCACCCACGAGAGGATCCTGCATTGCATAGTAGCGCTGATGGTATCAGGAAACCCGTGACGGTCGGCGATTGCTGCCATGGCGGTGGCCTCGAGCGGCGCCATCGAGTTCTTCATGATGCAACCACGCACGGGATCGGCACGACAAGCAGAGACGGCACGGTCTCCGATCGCCTCCAGACAGCCCCCTGCACCTTGTTGGAAACTTTACCTTCCACGAGCCACCGAGACCAACAAGGTGTTTACACGCACACGTTGGGATGCTTCCTCACCCCATCGAGGAATCCCTGGGCGGGGAAGGGAAAAAGTGTCGGTAAAAGTGACCATGATCGTCGCAGGATGTCGACAGGATGTCGTCAAAGACCCACTCGACGCGACATCCTAGTTCCCAAGAAGGAGTCCATACACCTGCGCTGTGGCCACGACAGGACCTGGCGCGTGCGCGGGAACAATGGCGACCCCCTTGTAGTTGTGCTGTAAAAACAGATATTATACCACCTGGTCTCAAAGTGTTTTCCAGGTGGGATCTTGCGGAGCGGAGGACTTTGTGTGCGATGGATGCCACGCGTAGGACGTCTGTAGTGATCTTGGTTTTAAAAAGAAAAACGAAAAGTATATGATGTTAAGTTACTAAGTCAAGTACAGTCATCCCTCTGTTACTTTATAACCTCGGTGGACAGCATACCCTACAAAGTACCGGGGGGTATTAAGTTGTAGAAAATCACTTAAATTTAATAAAAAAAACGCGGTGCCCATCGTTTTTTGAATAAAATGCTTTGTTTACCTTTTTAAAATGCTTATTTTACATTTTTGAGTGCATAACGGCGAGCTGGCCACCAAGGGAGATGTATAAAAGGCGCCTTTCCCCCCCCCCAGGCCACCAACATTTTCGCTTTCCCCATCGACTGTAGCAAAGCAAGCACCCCTCCCCCCCACATACCCCAGGAAGCAAAAATCTGGCCAGGCAACACGATCAAAGTCCAATCATCTCAGCCGCCTGTGTGGTAAGCGACAATTGGAAACAGTTTTTTTTCGCCTTTTTCGCCTTAAGAACAGCAAGCGTTTTTAACCACAATTGTCTTTCTAGTGCCTTCCACTTGTTTTCGGTAAAATGACTCTGATTCGTCTCACGTACGACCAGAAACGCGACATCTGTCGTCACAAGGCAGCAAACCCGGATATGAGCCAGACGGCGCTAGCTGCTTGGGCAAAGGACAAGTTCAACCTTCCCAAAGCCATCACTCAGGCGACAATCAGCAACATTCTCAAGAAGCGAGCTGAACTTGAGGCTATGGATCCAGCCGAGCTCAGCGCCAAGCGGACCCGGATCGTCCAG
>CM047585.1:14758882-14782566 GCA_026184515.1 Peronosclerospora sorghi
GTTGGGCTTTTATTACCGCCATAACAAAAAGGCCTGGATGACTGGCGTATTTTTTCAGGAGTAGTTGCTGAAGCTGGAAGCTGACATGAAGGTTTGTTTTGATGCATGTTATGCTGAATTTTCTGTGACATTTTTCCACTCATTACTGTATCTGTTCGTGTACAGAGGCAGAAACGCGAAATCCTTCTCCTTCTTGACAACGCTCCATCGCACACTACCGAGGAACTTCAGCTTGATCACGTCAACGTGGTTTTGCTTCCTCCAAACACAACCTCAAAAATTCAGCCGATGGATGCCGGCATTATTTCTGCATTCAAGCGTCACTACCGTCGCCATCATCTTCAGAACGCACTTGATCGCGACGAGCGGGGAGAGACGGGATTGTATAAGGTGGATCAGCTCACAGCTATGCGTTGGTCAGTGGCAGCTGGGAGGAGATCACCTCCCAGACAATTGCCAACTGCTTCCGTCATTCTGGGCTCTTAAACCAAGTCGAGCGGCAGGCAGCACAGGAAATACCACAGTCACCTGCGGTGGATCTAGACGAGCAAGCGGTTGGACAGGAACTTCAAGACGCCATCAACCAACTACCTCTTCGTAATCCAATGTCTGTTGAAAACCTTGTTAATCCTATCGTGGAGCGGGAGGCAGCTCAACCTGAGTTGGATGACAGTGAGATCCTGGCTTATGTGCAGGATGCTGAGGAGGAGGAGGAGGAAGAGACTGTGGAGGAATAGCATACGGTAAAGCTGACAAAGGCTGAAAAGCTTCAGGGTATTGGAATCTTTGCTTCTTTGCTTGATCCTTCCCTTCCTGAACACCGCAATGCCCTTAAGGTAGCTCGTCAGATGCAACTTGATCTCCGCCACAGTAGCACTGTCCAACGTACCCTTGATTCCTGGATTTCTTGAGATGTTTTTTAATATTTTCTCTCCATTTTCCCTCTTCCCCTTTTTTTGGTTTATGAAAAAATTTCCCTCTGCTACTTTATGTTTTGTTAGAAATGTTATAAAGTATTAGGTATAAGGTTTACTCATAGGAACGACAGCGGTGGAAGCCAAAATCCATAATTTAACAGAAGCTATAAAGTACCGGGGGATAAAGTTTCGGAGGGATGACTGTATAGCAATACTAAAATGTTAAAATTGAACTTTAACTTGATAATGTGCATATCCATTTCAGCCAATGGGGTTTCACCATTATGAAAAGACAAAAAAAGCAAAAATGGCTACATGTGTTTCCAACCCTCCTCCTGAAACACTGAAGGCTGTACTTTATCAAATTGAACCCATTTCAATCGCAATGCTTGCACCCTCGGCGCACTCCAGTACTTATTCAGCAAACCTGCTACCATGTCCAAACTTGTAACGTGAGTCGCCAAAAATTTCCGAAAAATCCTTTAAGAACTTCAGCTTGATATCGATGTGCTTGGCACTTCCAGCATTTACTTCACTTTCGACTTGTTTTACTGCCGTCTGGTACTGCCTCCATCTTCAGAAATAGTGGCGTCTTCGCACGAATTCTCATTTCACACAGTAATTCACTTAATCCCGGTGCTTCTCGACCGGCCATCGAAGCTGACACAAATTCTGCTTCCGCTGTCAAAAGCGCAAACTGTTCTGCTTTTTACATTGAGAATTGACCACTATTCCATTTACGAACATTACCATAGATCTTGTGGTCTTCTTTATCAGCGGCAAAATCAGCGTCACTTAAGCACGTAATGCGTAAAGGTAGTGACAACTTCTCATCGTGAACCAGCTTCAAGCGTAATCCACTTGTATCTCTGAGATATTTCAGCATACGCTTGGCCGCTTTCTATTTTTCAATAATTGGCGCGTGAGTCTTTCTGGTGGCTCGGTGCTCGGCGAAATAATGTCTGGACGTGTGCACCGCAAAATCCATAGTAAAAATTTAAACGAGAGATTTGAAACTCTTTATGTTAGGCATATTTGGCCTTACCTTCACTGGCAACGGTTGGTTGAAGTTTTGTGCCTCATCGAGAGTTAGAACCGGATTCTTAGCCGGGTTCATCTTCGAAGCTTGTGTGCGTTCAGAACATCAAAAACTATTGCTTCTTGATCCCTCAATTCTTATTCCCAAAAATTCTGGCATTAGCAAGATCTTTCAAATCTAACACTTTCACTTCCGAGAAAACTTTGATACAATTGCATCGTCGATGCCTGTGACCAAAAGGTCATCTACATAGGTGCCAACTACGACCGTTCCATTTTCATCAATTTTAACAAAAATGCAAGTATCCGTGACACACTGCACAAACCCCAAACCTTCCAATGTTTTGAACAAGCAATTCTGTCATAATCTTCCGGTTTGTTTCAGCCCATAGAGATTTCTTTTCAAAATATACTGTCAGGTCATTTTGAGAAGTAAAACCGAAAACAACCAGCTGTTCTTGGTTAATCTTCATGCCTTGAGGAAGTTCCAATATTATCTCGCATTTGTCCTCTGCCTTGGCCTTGGGGTATTCACTAAGCACACCTCTATGTCGTGTGGCGACCCTTCAAACTTGAGCTAACATCAGTATGACTTTGACGTGTATAAACTCCATTACCGTAGAAAACGTGAAAAAAAGAGTCTTCGTCGCAGACTTGTTTGTCACCTCTTGAAAAAAAATCGTGCTCTTGTACCTCTCAACCGTCCCATCTGAATTCCGTTTGGTATTGTAGACCCATTAGTCGCGAGAGGTACCTTGACCGGTGTGCGGCGCACTATCGTCCATGTTTTCAGGCTCTCAAACCTCTGGCTCACTTTTCTCGGCAACAGTCCACATGTTGTCGTTTGGACTTGCATAGGCCTCCCTGTAAAGCCTGGGATCAGGCCCTGCTCCTTCTGAACACATCGTGTTTTTCGCACTTGCAAAACGCTAAACGCAGAGCGCACTTCGAGCAACCGGGCCGTTATAACGGTCAAAAGTTGCGCCACCTCCACTAATGCCGCTCGAAATCGTTCCACCAGATTCGTTTCTTTCTTTCGGAACCTTCAAAATATTTGCCTGGACTTTTGAACCTGTGTGTTCACTCCGTGCGCATCACCGCGCACTTCGGTCGTAGTTTTTGCTGCATCGTTTCCACCTTTCGGTTCCACAGCATTTACACCATTTCTTCCATTATTTTTTGCCGGAATACTTGCACTTTTGTGACTGCATGGCTTCGTTCGAAGTTTGAGCTCCGCTTCAGTTGCAACTTCAACATTTCTTGTAATTTTGTTGCTTGTGTCTTTGTTTAGTGCTTCAATGTCGGTTACGTTCCTTGTGACCGTAAACACCTTGTCCTTTAGCATCAACACCTTCCAGCTCTTGGTCTCGTCACTTTACCCAGAATCAGTGCTCGCTCCGCATGTTTGGCTAGGCTTCCTTTGTGGGTCTCTCCATACCATGCATGGGGACCCGAAAACCACAATGTCAGTCAAAACTGGGCGTTTCCCAGTCAATACGTCAATTGGCGATAATCTTATTTAATTTGCTCTTGTCGGAGTCCTGTTGAGTATGGAGGCTGCATACTCAGCGGCCTCCGACCAATAAACGAAAAGAACACTGAAACCGAAAATCATGCACCGGACCATATTAAAAATGGCCCAGTTCATCCGCTCAGATTTACCATTTGACGCTGGATTTCCTGCCTCGGTAATCTGTCGGCGAATACCAGTCTGTTTGCAAAACAGATTCACATTCTGGTATTCATCTCTACCATCGGTCCTCAGCACAGGTGTAACAGGACTGATCCTGTTACAGGCTTACACTGTAATTGCGAGGAAGAGCGCAATACTAGAGGGGTAGGATTAGTTGATAACAACTAATCCTATAGTAAAAGTGAATATAAATATTCACTTGTGGGTTAGAACGCAAAATTAAGAGTGTTTATTTAATGGGTGGTTTAGAGGCTAATAGTATAGTAACTAACTAATTCATATATAATAATATCAAATAATCAACTAACTGTACTATTAGTTAACCTGCAAGATTCGGTATATATACCGAATCGACTTTTCCTTCGTAGATTATAATAACTTATAATCTCTTATTTAAATTTCAGACAACGCGTCTGAAATTAAACTGTGATATTCTAATTTGAATATCAATTATGTAATGGCACCCCATTACATCACCCCCCAATTAAGGTGGTTGGCCAATAATAATTCTTATTTTGGCCAATCATAGGTGGCACTTGTTGGTCGGAATTTCTCATTCACCAACTGATTGAACATCGACTCGATGGTCAAAGCACGCGGCGGCGCTCTAAAGAGCGCTGCTGAAAACATTGAAGGAGCTTCTTCCTCCGCCTCAGGACTAGGTGCTGAGGTGTTGAGTGACAACAGTGACGCTGCATTAGCAGCTTCAACTACGCAAAGGTCAGAAGACGTACCGTCTTCGACCACAGATGCTGCTAAGGCGGCATCTGACAAGAAACAGGGAGATGTTGCTAATGCAACATCTCGCACGATGGCAACTTCCGAATGCGTGTTGCCAAGAGAGCCATGTTAGGGAGTTCTGACTCCAAACAAAGTGATGGGGATCCCCACTAAAGGATCTAGCGAGTCGAAACTCGCTAGGTTCTCATCGCCTAACAGCGATGACGACTCTGGTGTCGCTGTCTGCTATGACAGAGACAATGATCATCACAGGTGGTTGCGGGAACGCAGAGCCCCACCTGGACCAAGTACTTCTCCACGTCGGGGTGATTTAACCCCGGCGCGTGGTGTTGAAGCAGGCGGTGCTCCGCCTGCTAAAAGGGCTCGAACAGAAGCGGCGCCTGCCGCTTCTAAAGCGTATCATCGTACGGAACCAAATGTTCCGTACAGAGAGGGGTTTTGGACCCCTGGCTGGGCTATTGCCCCCAACAGTGGCGGTCACCGTAAACGGGACTGCCAGTATGCGTTGTTCGATATCAACGTGCTGGATGACTGCGAAGACATCCAGTCACGTCGATTCGATCAAAGTACAGACGATAGACGTCTGTACTTTATTGACCTCTTTTTCCAGGTTCGATATTATTCGAGCCGGAAAGGGTCAAGGAGGAACAGGGACGATAAAGACGCCCTGACTCAGAGTTGGAACGTTTTTGTTGACAACTGCAACAAAAGACCAAATGATTACGTGAATAAAGTTCACGTAATGCGCGAGCGCTTTTTAAAGCACTCACGAACAGGCAAAATGGAATACATCCATTTTGCTTGCATCAAAGAAGGGTTGAACTGTGGTGTCCCTTCTCACCTCGTTTGCCCGCGGTGTACGCAGGGCGCTCCTCGTCTGTCAGAGGAGGAGTTTCGGTGGTACGGTGGTTTTTCCGTACCCGCCAAAATTCAGGGTTTAATTGATACCCTGAATGCATCAACACCTACTGTTGATGCTACTTCGCATTATGAGTTTGAGACCTCTTCTCAAACTCTGTCAAAAGGTCTGGGGCATCGGCCCTCAGAACCTCAATCGGCTCCCAAGAGTCGAACTCTTGGGGATATCCCAGCCAGCGTACCAAGTACTCGGTACGCTGCCCCTTCTTCAAAGGCACCGAGCGCTTCGAGATCAAGCGCTCGAGGATATATCTCTTATTCCCCTGATTATCAATCAGGGGCGGCGGAGGTTGAGAATTCCCTCGCCGTTGTTGTTGCGGAGCATGGTTCTTTGCTCCGCAAGCTCGAGGAGGGTTATTCCTCCTTGAGCAGCGATATGTCTCACTGTGTGAAGACATATCGGTCTCTTCGCGAGGATGTCCGCGACATCCTCGGGGCACACACTGCCCTCCAGCAGAAGAATGATCTTCTGTACATTGAGCTTTCCGGCTATAAGGGAGAGCTCGATCGGCGCGCGACTGATCTTGAGCAGTCGAAGGCGGAGGTAACGACTCTCCGCTCTGCTCACCAACGGCTCGAAGCCGATTACAAGTCTCTCTTGGGAGACTTGGAGAAGCACGGTATCTTCCGTGGTTATGCGCCTCGTCGTTAGACAAAGACGAGTGATACGGCTTGAGCCGCCCAACATAGAATGTTGGGTGAAGCCGCATTGCTGTGGGAATGTCTAAGGTGTAGGCATTCCCCCGAATCTCTTGGATCTTGAAAGGTCCAATGTACTTAGGAAGCAACTTCCGTGTAGGGAAGTTGCTTATTGCGTGTGTAGGCAAATTGGTAGTACTTAATAATACCAATTCACCTTTCATAAAGGAGTTTTTGTTCTGTCTTCCTTGTTTGTCTGCATTTTGCTTCTGCTTATCAAAAGCAGAGGGAAGTGCATCTTTTATATAGCGTATTACAGCTTGGCGCTGTAATACGAATTCATCTACTGCTTTATCAGCAGTAGGTGCATTGTCCTCGTTGTCTGCAGCCATTGCTGCAGACACATATTTCATCGTATGCAGCTTCAGTTTCAATTGAAGCTGCTTCCGCTTCTACTGTATTTTCAGTAGAAGGGCCATCGTTTTGTTCACAAGTTGCAGTCGCAACTTGCGCATTGACTCGCTCAAAATTTGAGCGGGTCCCTTCCCCACTTAGATTTGGCGTACCGCCAAGTAAAGCTGGGGTTCGTGGATGCCTTCAGGCGTTCACGTAGAACGATGTATGCTTAGTTGAAGCATGCACCGAATTGTTAATCGCAAATTCAGTGAGTGACAGGTAGTCACTCCACTGTTCAAAGACATGTGCGTATGATCGCAACATGTCTCCGAGAACGCGGTTAACCCGTTCCGTCTGCCCATCCGTTTCCGGAAGGTCCGCAGTTGACATCTTCAACTGGGTTCCCAACAATGAGAACGTTTCTTGCCAGAAACGTCCTGTGAATCTCGGATCTCGATCCGAGACAATGTCTTACGGCATTCCGTGCAAACGGAATACCGTATCAACGAATATCCGTGCTGTTTGAGCGGAGGTTACGTTCGCTGATACTGCAGTAAGATTTACCATCTTACTGAAACGGTCTACAAAGACCACTCTTCCAGTCTTCCGACTATTGTCGGGTGGAAGACCGAATAAGAAGTCCATTGAAATGGACTTCCAACACTCTGTCGGAACCAGCAGAGATTGCAGCGGAGCCTGTGCAGACTGCGCAGGCTTAACGCGCTGGCAAATCTCGCAAGCGCGTACGTATTTCCGTACCCACTTGTACTGGTTTCGCCAGTAAAATTCACATGCGAGAGAAGCGTATGACTTCTCTCGACCTTGATGCCCCGAAATCGGTGCATCATGATACTCAAACATAATTTGATGTTTAAGATCATCGTCGTTTGGAACGACGATGCGACTTTCATCTTTTTGGTCCGTGCTGTAAAGCAGCAGACCATCGTGCAGTCGATATCGATTCACGCAAGCGAGGAGGAACTCTGGGAGTTCGTCGCGCTTATCACTTGATTGATTACTTAAGTAATCAATCAACAGACGTATCTCCTCGTCTGTTTTGTACGCCTCGCGTACTTGTCGTATAATTGACGACGACAAAGCAGTGCAACGGATCGCGTTTGCACTGGCACCTTCGGTTACGGACGGTTTCGTCTCGTAATCGGGACTTCGTGATAGCGCATCCGCTATCACGTTCAACTTTCCGGGTTTGTATTCAACCGTAAAGTTGTACTCAGCAAAGAATGACAGCCATCGAGCCATTCTTTGAGAAATGTGTGGTGAATTCACGGCCGTGCGTAGCGACGCATGGTCCGTGTAAACCACAAACGGTCTATCTCCCAATAGATAGATCCGAAACTTGGCTGGATCATTGGAAAACTCTTTCCCAATGTTTTCCATCCACTACATCATCTGTTGCAACGATAATACAGATCTGTTCGATCTGATCATCGTGCAAGTTTTTCATAAACTTCTTCCAGATTAGCGCTGGAAGAGCCATCACCTCCGAACCTTCTTTCGGAGGGTGTTCCATCAACAGAGACTGGGTAGCTAATCCGGTCTCCGTTTGCGTCAAGACGTTGATCATCTCGACGGAACTGCCCATGCAATCAGACGCACTCGTCTGATTGACTGCTACACGGTGATTACGATTCACCGTGTGCGAATACTCATCATCATGGTGGCCACTGCCTACCATGGAATTTTGGCGATAAGATGTGCTCGTCTGATCGGCCGCCTTTTCTGCGACACGGTGGTCTTTATCACCCGTGTGCATGGCTAACGAAACGTGGTGGGCACTGGCCACCACGGAGTTTTGCTCAGGATTGCACTCGATCGTGAGTTCACTCTCATCAACACGGAATTCTTTCATCGTGTTGGAACCTTCGGTCGCACAGTGGGTGTTTCCCACTGTGGATACATTTTCATTCTCACGGTGGGTGTTTCCCACCGTGGATATAACTTCATTCTCACGGTGGTCTTTATCACCCGTGGAATGTTTCTCTCCAACACGCAACGACTCTTCTGTTGCGTGTGGTAGTCCCTCTGGACTCTTACCAGCGGAGGTACCTTCCGCTGATCGTGTCAGAACAGACCTGGTGGCGCCATCGCTATCCACCAGACTGTCTGACGTTGCGGTTGTATCCTCTGATACAGCCGGATTACACACAGCGTGATCAGATCCTGTGCGTCCGCCGCAGTCGATCGACAGGTTAACCCAGTCGATCGAAGGTTTAAACTTGGACATCCATGGGATTCCAAGTATCACATCAAACTTGTCATCTAAATCGAGGACGATGAATTCATCCTCGAATGACAGTTCATTCAACTCGAAGCGTGTTTTAATACACACGCTTTGGAATAGTCACGGTTGCACCTGTTGATAACCGGACTGACTACATAATTCGTGGGGTCTCTACCTCCACGAAGCTCAACAGCGTTAGACTCTGAGTTCTAACGAAATTGTTTGACGCTCCTGTGTCAAACAAAGCTCGCATGGGGACATCGCTACCGTGCGGCTAAACCTCCAGAGTGATAAGAGGCTTACCATCACCCTGCACCTTTTGACAGGACATAGTCCCGTCTGGGGCTATTACCCTCACTTGCCCTATGTCGGCATGTGGGATAACATTCCCAGTAGGGCGCCCCGCCCCTACTGGCGATTCTCGTTTTTTGCACCAACAGGGTGATGTCCCTGTTGGTGTCGCCGTGCAGCGGACGGTTCCGTCCGCTGACTGCGTGGCACCGGACGCGGTGCCATACACTCATGGGCAAAATGCCCCATTTTCGCGCATCTATTGCAGCAAATATTCTTCTTAAATTTCGGTTGCTTCGTGCTCGAAGCAACCGCAACCGGTATGTCCATCGGCTCTGGACCTTCACCGCCCATGCTCTGGCGCGGGTGGCTGTTTCTTGAGACGAAGTGTGAGCTTCGTCTGCCTGACTGCTGATTGTTGACATGCCGTTGCGGCATGTCAAAAGCGAAGGGCTGTTGAGCCCTTTGGCTGTACCCAGCATGCGATGACGCTGATCGCATGCTGAACTCCTCACGGATGCTCATATCAATGGCATCCCTTAGAGTCTCTGGCGGGTTCCGGTAGAGACTCTGTTTGACGGGACCATCAGTGAGTCCCTTCA
Source organism: Peronosclerospora sorghi (assembly GCA_026184515.1). Classification (NCBI taxonomy): domain Eukaryota; phylum Oomycota; class Peronosporomycetes; order Peronosporales; family Peronosporaceae; genus Peronosclerospora; species Peronosclerospora sorghi. The sequence continues at coordinate 14,768,360 of CM047585.1, forward strand.
TGAAGCCAGTGACCTGCATAGCAGGGGGCACCGGCTCATACACAATATTTGACAGCAAATATTGTGTCTTCTGAGCGTAAGCTTGAAGGTAAAGCTTACCTTGCCGGAGTTCCATGAACTCCTGCCGACTGCTTAGCTCCATTTCTGGATCTTCAAAGTTGAGCTTTAGCTCAGCTTTAAATTCCATATAAGTAAGGAACGCAGAGTCATCAGTGGCTCTGCGACTCATCGCCCATGCCCTGTCTCTTCCGCCCAGACATGTTGTGGCGAAGTACGCCTGTTGACGTTCGTCAACAATATTTTGCGCAGAGATGGCATCTTCCACCTCTGCGAACCATCTACGAAGGGGCTCGCCCCCTTCGCCGGTAAAGGGCGGTACTCGCGCCTTTACCACTTCAACGCTATGCGTTGCAGGTGCAGTTGCGGTCCGCGCTGACTCTGGCGCGTGCCGTTCTGGCTTTTCTAGGTGGTTTCGCCTAAAGCGATTCACCACCTGTATCACTTCCTCCAGGGACTTACTCTGGAGGAAGGTAATGATGTCGGTCCCCATAGACCGAACCATTTCCACCGTCGCGTCTTTACTACGCGACGAGAAGTGAGGGAAGTGTTCATTCACCACTTCCAGCGTTCTCTCTCGCTCGGCAGGCGTCATGTCTCGCGACATGATGCCGAGCGGCTCTTAATCTTCGCTCCGCTAGTTAACTAGCAGAACGGAACTGTAATCGTTAAGACGGACCACAAAGTGCTACCAGGTGTAACAGGACTGATCCTGTTACAGGCTTACACTGTAATTTCGAGGAAGCGCGCAATACCAGAGGGGTAGGATTAGTTGATAACAACTAATCATATACTAAAAGTTAATATAAATATTCACTTGTGGGTTAGAACGCAAAATTAAGCGTGTTTATTTAATGGGTGGTTTAGAGGCTAATGGTATAGTAACTAGCTAATTAATATAATAATATAAAAAAATTAACTAACTGTACAATTAGTTAACCTGCAAGATTCGGTATTTATACCGAATCGACTTTTCCTTCGTAGATTATAATATCTTATAATCTCTTATTTAAATTTCAGAAAACGCGTCTGAAATTAAACTGTGATATTCTAATTTGAATATCAGTTATGTAATGGCACCCCATTACAACAGGAACTAGACAACTAAATTCATTTTCAAACCAAGCTATGAAGTGTTTGAACATTTTTGCCGCCCTATCTTTCGTACGGGCGGCAAAAAACCTCCCATAATTCGAAAAAAAGTCCACGAAAAAACGAGAAAGCGATTTTCACGTCGATTCCGAGGATGGATGGAACCTTTAACGACACTGCATATCTCTCCTCTGATCCGATCAATCGGGAATTGCTACCCGAGTCTTTTCTGGGTTGTTTTCTGCATGTTTTCTTGCCTTCATCACAGGTCAGGGAATTTGGCTTTTTGTTGTCCGTAATGACTTTACCTGACTTGGGGTCTCTTGCCAGTTTTTCAACTGTTTCATATTCTAGATGACCCAAGCAAACATGGAAGTGGTGAAGACTTTTCTTCGTGAACTTCATTCGATGTGTTTTCATTTACGTTATTCAAAACCACGTTCGAAAAACTGCTAGTGGCTTCATTTTCTCTAAAACTGGTCAAATTTTCCACAAATACACCACCACGACTCTCAATCGGAAACAATATTTGTTTTCTTTCAAAACTATGTTCATGTGGTGTACCATTATCATCAACGGTATACCCTTTTTCGCGCAATCTACCAAGCAAGATTAAATTCTTGGACAATTTAGGCGCTTGAAACACCTCGGTCAATTCGACTACCGTTGAATTGCGACGATTCGACCTCAGAATGATCTTACCAACCTTGGTAGATTTCAACATAACCGCGTCGGGTAACGCGAATGTGTCATTTAAAAAACATTCCCTGACATCATACAATAGGTCTGCGTTCGACACCAAGTGTCTAATTGCGCCACTGTCAACAATCCAAAGATTTTCTCCAGGTATTCCTCCGAAACATTCATTTGTGTTTTCATTCAAGAGTGTGTCAAAGATTGAAAGTACCATCTTTTTCGACCATCCTTCACTTGCCTTCTTGGACTGTTTTTTGCTGGTATTGTTTGCACTTCTGCGACGTCTTTCAAGGCGATTTCTCCTAATATGCCCTTCATCCACAGTTATAGCACCCCCGCCTATTTTCATTCGGTACCACCAAATTCATGTGCAGTCATGCAGGGGCCTGTTCTTCAACGCATCGTCCTCCAGATCTTGGGCCCAGGAAATTAACTCTTAAGCATGTCACAGGTAGTCCTGCCCCTCAGGATCATATCTGGCCATCAACATAATCTTGAGACGAGATGTCTCAAACTTGACAATATATTCTACTATCAACTTCTCGTTTGACCCACTTTGACGGGCAAAAGATAGTAGGTATAAGTAGTGTTGCGTCCAAGTCCTTTTGTGTCTTTTCAGACGCAAACCACATAGACGCTTGGTGGTGGGATATTAACCTTGAATCCCAACCACATTTGCTCCAAAATAAAATGCAATTGTGGTGAAGTGCTATTGAAAATTATTGACCAGTTTATACCAGTGTACCAGTTGTCAAGGCGGATCGATCGGGTTGGCTGAAAGGACGTAGTATTTTGGGCCAATCGTGTGCTTGGAGTGTTTTGTACGCATATCTGAGGTAAGGCACACAGTTTACATATACTTTACATATTAGATTTTAATTGGATATATAATATAGTGTTCGTATCACATTGGGTTTCCAAAGTTGCCGCGCCGTAGGAGTCATTGGGAGAAGAGGGCTAATAGGGTCCCCTCTTGCTCATTAATCCCGGCCAGGACTGAGCTCCACCGGAAGTCCCACGACAGGAAGCTCCCATTACGTTCACTCACCCCCTCATGTTCGGCCACATTTGGAACGTGTTTTACTAGCTGGGTTACTCATCGCGATCTGCGATCAAGTCCCAGGAATTGGTTGGATTACTCACTGCGATCTGTAGTCAAGTGCCAAAACGCATTGGCTGGATTACTCATTGCTTTTGAAATCAAGTGCCAGAAACCCTATTGGCCGGATTACTCACTGCGACGTGAAGTCAAGTGCCAGATTTTGCCGCATTCGGAGTGACGATTTCCGCTCCGTTTGCAGATCGACTAAATTGGATTATCTTTTCGTTGGAATTTTGGACCAAGTACCCCAGAAGTGGTACACTCATATGAACACCTGATAAGGTCTTCACTAAGCGACGGTCCACCGAGTATGTAGCCACCCACATCAATGGGTACACAAGGTGAGACGCAAGACAAATCGGACTCGGCATCCTGTAATGCCGATCGGTCACCCTATCAGCACCCAGGCGAAGGCTGGCGGAGTACCCCCTCCATTAGTTGGTCGGCTGGGCGCGATGTTGGTTCAGTTCCGACACTTCGGAGTTCGATTTTGAACTGGACTCCACCACACAAGGGAGGCTAAAGCTGCCACCACTATCCAATGTTGGAGCAAAAGTTTCCGAGGCTGTTCACTCCAAATTTTCTCCTAATTTATTGACCTTGAGACGCTCTGTCCACGTGGAAGCCATCTTTGCGATTTCTATGGCTTCCATAAAGAGTTAAGCTCACTGTTTAAACTCGGCACATAGGCAGGGAAAACTTTTCACGCCCGAGATCATATGTACAGTTAATTTTTGGTATCTTGTTCATGAGCGGCGTGAACTGAGGTATCTGTGCATGACCGGATGCAATATTTTCGTCGGCCATTGCTGGTACGTTAGCATGCGCCCAATGTGTCATTTTTTCAGCATTCACGAGTGGTATTCCACCAACTTCAAAGCCTTCATCTTCAGCTAAATTGTAACTGGGTTATATTCTGGTTACATTTAGTTATGTTGTGTACGTAAGTACACTACGGTTGGGGTCAGTATTGACCGGTCCGAAAGGTTTGGACCTATTGGTTATTTTAACCAATCAGGGCAGGAGCCCTTGGTGGAGGCGTGGTAGCCAGACACGTGTTAGTACACAGGTGGTGTACACTACATTTTAGCTAGGTACGAATTTGGTAAGTTCTACTTAGTATTACATATAGTTTACATAAGCTTAAATTAATTTAGGCTAATTATATATTAAATATACATTCAGTTTACATTTCACTCTATCTTACAGACGCACGACCTCGTCCGGTCGTGCGTGTAGTGAGTGCCGTAGCGTAAGGGAGCCCTCCCCTTAGCTACACCCTTAGTAAGGGAGCCTTGTCTCAAGGAGTTAGTTAAGTATAACACGTAAACCAAGGGAAATCTTGGCCCCGAGTAAGAGAGAACTCTCTTACCAAGCATTTTACAAGGGCGTATCGGCTAAGTAGCGGCACATCGCCGCTTAAGGAAAGTCTTCCTCTGTGCGCTAGCCGCACCGTGCGTGTACGCACCGGCTACATCTGGTAGCACTTGTAGTCAATCCAACACCTGTGTTGGTAGGCTACGGCATCCTCTGCAAAGGATGAATCAGGAAGGTTGCGAAAGGTTAACCCTCGTCCAGCAGGAATCCTTTAACAGGCTGGTATCCTTACTGGGTGAAGAAGGCATGCAGCTCCTAGTGGAGCAGGGCCTTGAGGCCGTAAAGGCGAGGGTCAATGCCCTCATCGCTCATGAGGAGAGTTGTAGTGGAAGTCATTCCACGTCCACGGGGGTGCTCCCCCCGTTATCATTTAAGATAAAGGAATTCACCGGTGAAAAGGGTGATAACCTTTATGTGTGGATTCGAGAGGTCGAAACGGCCTTCGCCACAGCGCATGTGATCGCGGATCACTTGCAAGTGGGACTTGCATTGACCCATCTTACGGGCAAAGCCCTTGAATGGTCGTTTACATGCTCGGATTCGGTCATGGACGTGTTCCCGACCTGGGAAGTCCTTAAGCAAAAGCTTATGGACATGTATGCCACGCCTGATCTGGTTTTCCAGAATCAGCTGGCGTTTTTGAGGTGCCGTCAGGGCACTAGGGACTTGGAGACATATGTCCAAGGAACCGAAGACCCTGTTGGCAGGGATGTACGCGAAAGCGTATTCGGATGATTTGTCCATCCCCGTCTTCATGAGAGGCCTGAAAGAAGGGCAAGCACGTTCGGAACTGTTCCGATGCCGTCCCCAATCCCTGGGGGAGGCGTTTAAGATGGCGTTTAACGCTGAGAGGAACTTTCGTTCCTCTAAGGTGGGTCCCGAACCCATGGACCTGAGTCAGGTCGAAGCGGAGGAGAATCCTCCCGCTAAGAGTCACTCTGACTCCTTCCCGCAGGGCTTCGAAGCGGAGCTCCTCGCAATGCTGCAGCGGCATGGATCGCTGATATGCTTCCTATGTGGAAGCACTGATCATCTGCGGAACAAATGTCCGAAAAATCCTCCGCGAGACACTCGCTACAAGGGGACAAGGGTCGGGAAATAGCCCTTGCCGAGCCGTCGGGAAACGACGGCTCCCAGTAGGTGCGGGGCGCCCTACTAGGGGATCCCTCAGTTCTGTTAATCCCCAGGGTAGGGGACGACAGCACAAAGCCCCGAGGGAAACGGTGCTTTTTAGCACCGAGTTGGTGTACCAGCCAGGTTTGATGGTCGTCCTTGCGGACGTGAAATGATTTTATAAGCCTTGGAGAGTCTTGATAGACTATGGAGCGTCTGACAACTATGTCAGACGAGCTTCTGTTGTGAAGAGTCAGATGTATGCCGAGGACCTAGAGGCACGTTCTCGTGACGTTGTCACGGTACGTCTTGCGACGGGCGTACAGGTTTCTGTACCCAAGGTCTCGATTGACCTTAAGTTTGCAGACTTCGACAGCTTAGAACGTTGCCTAGTCCTGGATTTGGACTCGAGGTATGACCTCATTCTGGGCATGAAGTGGCTGGAACGCCACAAGCCATGGATATACTGGAAGTCTAAGTCCATTGGCTCAACGCACCCGCGGTCGGGTGAAGCATTGGCGAGTCAAGAACCCACCTTTGCTCGATCGAAAAAGCGATTCTGGAGAGAGATGCCAGATATTGGGATGTCTGAAATGATCAGTCCCAATGAGGTCAAGGAAGTGTTCCTTGACGAGGGGGATTCGGCGGTTAATCCCCACGACGGTATAGGCGAGACTGGTGAATCGCCAGTGGTAGAGGTGGATTCCTCTGAGGTTAAGCGCGAGGCGCTTCCTAGAAAAGAGACCCGTAGTTCGTCTCTTTCGCACGTCGGGGCTCCCGACCACGCCGTGTTCGGCGAAAAATTTGCGACTCCAGTGGTAGGGGTAGAGACCCCTGTGGTTAAGCGCGAGTCGCTTCCAAGCGAAGATACCCGTAGTTCGTCTCTTTCGCACGTCGGAATAGATTCCGACCACGCCGTTATAGGTGACACCGGCGAGTCACCGGTGGTAGAGATACCTCTGTGGATAGGTGCGATGCGCTTCCAATAGATGGGGCAATTGACTCCCCCCCCCATCTGGGTCCCGGGGCGAGTCTCGAGGCCAGTAGTCAGCAGTCCTAATGATATCTCCAAATTCTTCCAATAAGGAGTGTCGGATGCTGAATAGCGTGACAGGTGTTGTCACGGAAGGCGTTAGCCTGGAACGGTTTCCTGGGGGAAGGCAAACTGTTGTCGTTGGAGGAGATGTCCTTCAACGTGTTTGAATCTGCTGTGAAAGCAGGTAAAATCGACGTGGTTGTCGTATTGCGTCCGGAAGAGGAGTTGAACTCCTCATCCACGATGGACGAGTCAGTTTTGGTGCAAACCAAACAGTCAATCAATGCCCGAAGCGGCCTCAAGATCCTTGCGGATCCTGAGGACCCTTACCATTCCTTATTGAAAGAATTTGGAGATGTCATTAGTGACAACCCGCCGATGGGGTTACCACCGGATCGGGGAGTCCGACATGAAATCGATTTGGTTCCTGGAACCAAATACTGCGTCACTAGGCATTGGCCTCTCCCCAAGGAGCAGTGCGACGTCATCGACGCATTCTTCAAGGGGAAAGAAGAGGCAGAGATGGTACGGGAGAGCAAGTCTCACCACTCATCTCCCACTTTTTGTGTTCGTAAACCAAACGGAAAGTGGCGCATTGTGCATGCGTACAGCAAGCTGAAAGAAGCTACTGTACCCATGCAGACTCCGATTCCTCGGAAGGATGTCCTCCAGAACAATATGGCGGACTGTACTGTGTACAGTGCCTTAGATCTGATGGACGGGTATTATCAGGTGCTTTTGCGAGCATCCAATATTCCGCTTACAGCGGTCATCACGCCTAGTAGCATGCTGTGGGAGTGGCTTGTTATCCCACAAGGGCTTTTGAATGCACCAGCGACTTTTAATCGCTTGGTGGCTCAACTCTTCCGCCCTCATAGAAAGTACGCTCAGACGTACTTCGACGATATATTTGCTCATAGTCGTGCGGAAGGCGACTCGTCTGATGTTCAGACGCACCTGATACACCTTCGAGCGGTGATCGAATGTATACGAGAGCATAAATTATATGCAAACGCATCCAAATGTATTTTTGGTGCTGAGGAAATTCCTTTCCTCGGATGCTTCATCGGTAAGGATGGAGTGCGGGCGGATACCGCGAAGGTGAAAGCCATTGTAGAGTGGCCTTCGCCTGTAAATCTTAGAGATTTACGGACGTGGCTAGGATTAGCCAATTATATCCACAAATACAGCGAGAACTACGCTGAGATGGCGAAGCCATTAACTGACCTTATTAAGAAGGATGTTGATTGGTGTTGGGAAATCAAACACCAAACCGCCTTCGAAGCGGTTAATGGAAGCTTGTTGAAAGCTCCCGTTCTTGCTCTCCCTAGACTCTGGGTTAGTGTCGTCTGCGACGCCTCCGATTTCGCAATCGGATGTGTTTGTTACAAGCAGATGATGCAGGAAGGGAACGCGTGATCGCGTTTGAGTCGAGGCAGCTTAAAGCTGCGGAAAGGAATTATCCCGTTCATGACAAGGAGCTACTTTCAATGAAGTATGCCCTTGTCAAATTTAGGATTCGCCTACTCGGCTCAAAGCCGTTCGTGGTTTATACTGACCACGCGTCCTTATGGACTGGCGACGAATTAGCCTCATCTCTCCCAACGGATGGCCCATTGGCTCTCCTTCTTTGCGGAGGACAACTTTGAGGTTAATTATAAACCTGGAAAGCAGAACGTGCTTGCAGACGCGTTGTCACGTCGTCCTGATTATGAGCTCGATCACGCGACATTCATCACCTCGTCTGTGGTGGATCTCATACGTCAGGCGTATGAGAAAGACCCACAATGTACGGCGCTTATCATCGCGTTGGGTGGAAAGGGACTTGGCTCATCTGAGCCAACCCTGTCAAGTCGATCCAGAGCTCGGTTACACCGTTACAGGTACTGTGGCGGCTTGCTATATTATAGCACGAGCGCGGAGGACACTCCGCGGGTGGTTGTTCCTCATGATGAGGAACTGAAGTATAGAGCCCTCTTTGAGGCACATGACGCCCCTACCGGGGGTCATTTAGGTCGGGATAATACCTACAGCGCTTTAAGCGCTTTGTATTGGTGGCCCAACATGTATAAGTGGGTCGGTGCGTATATACGCACTTGTGAACGTGTCAGAGGGTTAAAACCTCTGCAAGTTCAGCTGCGCCTTTGGCAAGCTTGTCCGTTCCTACAGAGTGTTGGAAATCCATTAGTATTGATTTTATCTTCGGTTTTCCGAAGGATAAGGCCGGGAACACCGGCATATTGGTCTTTGTAGACCGTTTGAGCAAGATGGCTCATCTGGCGGCGGTTACAGAGTCCATTGATGGAAAAGGAACAGCAAAAGTGTTCCTAGACCGTGTCTTTCGACAGCATGGTCTACCTGATTCCGTTGTATCGGATCGAGATCCCCGCTTTACGTGACAATTTTGGGGAGCGTTGTTTAAGGGGCTAAACACCAAGCTCCTTATGTCCACTGTGGATCATCCGCGTACGGACGGTCAAACGGAACGCGTTAATCGCGTTGTTGAGGATATTCTCCGGAGCTTATGTCCGGATTCTCCAAAGAGTTGGAGTTAGATTCTTCCTATGGCCGAATTTGCTATAAGCAATTCGGTCCATGCATCTACGGGACTTACCCCGTTATTTGTGAACGGATTAGTGAATCCGAGGATTCCGTTGACGCCACGTGTGTGTGGTCTAGGGCTTAAGGGGGGAGAATTCCCTGATGTCAGCCCTGTATCTGTGCGAAAGAACATCGATAAGTTTTTATCGACGCGCCTTAGTGTCTTACGACACGTTTGCGATACCATGGCGGAAAGCCAAGGCGAGCAAAAGGAACAGGCTACCGCAAGGGTCGGCGTAACAGAAAGGCGTATAAAGTAGGAGAAAGTGTTTTATTAAACGCTAAAAACCTTCCTACGCATGCAGTTTCGAATGTGTTAAGGAAGAAACTGCGCCCCAGGTTTGTGGGGCCTTTCAAGGTGCTAGCCCGAAAGGGCTTGTCGTATACCTTGGATATTCCGAAGGCGATGCGTACGCATCCAACCTTCTATGTTGTTATGCTTAAGCCATACCACGACCCGGAGGCGGGTCCCCTCTTGGAGGGGGTTGGAAAGGAGAGCAGCCATAAAAGCCGTAAGGAGCGTCAGGTCGGAATAACTCAGATAGAGTCGAAAGGCAACCCCGCAACTCCGCAAAGGTTGACTCGAGAGAGGCAAGCCGCCTCTCGGTGCGGTCGGTCGCACTCTCCTCATAGCGGAGGCCATCCCGGACATCACGGATGCGATGGCTGTGTCGATCACAGCACCCGTGAATCTCACGTCGCACTTGAGCGTTCTCCTCCTCCGATTCTCGATACGGAGGGTACTCCACATTATCATGTCGAGCGTTTGATGGCGCGACGCCATCATCGGGGTGAAACCCAATATCTGGTGAAGTGGAAAGGTTATCCACATTCACAGAGTTCGTGGGATCCCGAGACTCCCCTGCGGCAGGATTGTCGTGACGTCGTTGACGCTTTCGAGAGGCAGAATCCCGCTGCGAGTCAACGATCAAAGGGGTTCGAGAAGCCCCTTCACTCCCAGTAGGTGGAAGTTCGCCGGAGGCAGATGCGGCGCTCGCACTGTTCTCCGGTACCGCGTTGGGAGTAGGAACGCTGGCATAGCGTGTGCAATAGGAGGCACGTAATTGCCTCATCGCTTTGTCTCGGGCAAACGACATTCGCAACGCCCTCTCCACCCGAACGTCACGTTCGGAATATCTGTCGTGCAGCTCAGTAAAGCTAGGGAGGAGTTTCTCCCCTTCCGCCCAAGCGCGGAATTTATTTTCGGCATCTTCGGCACTTTATCCCGGAGAAAGAACAATAGGAACCTCATGAGGTTCTTAACAGGGGCACCCTGTGCCTGTCTGTCAAGGCGCTTTCGGTACGAGACGCTAGTGAACTGCTTCTGCGTGAGCATTTGTTCCCATAGTTTCTCCCGGCGTTCGCATTAATATGGCTGTTTAGCCGCAGGGCTTGGAGTATAGGATGCTAAACCATTGATTACCATATTCCTATCACACTTTGGGAGGTCACGAGGACCTTCAAACTTATATGCCGCCCGTGGCGGGCGTTTGGGGGCGCGCAACGCAGCCCTTTGTGCCTGTGCGGCAAGTTGGGCTTCTTGAGCCGCATCTAACTCATTGGTAATGATCGCCTTCGGCGATCCGGATGTATCATCCGACATTGGCAGGGGTGGCGCACTAGCTAGTGCATTTTCCCCACGTGTGGGGAACGGATTGGGTTCCCGACATCGCCTTTCGGCGATGTCGGAGTGGTCAGCCATTGGGGAGATATCCCCACGGGTATCCACTTCCGAGTAATCGGAATAGTCAACCTCCTCTTCTTGAGGAGAACCCTCAGCAACACTAAATGTACTCATGGTTAGCCAGAAGTTCTGTCAGTTGGAGTTCTCCAACTATAATTGATTTATTGCGTAAGCAATAGTCTTGATGGGGGAGGATGTAGCAGGGTTACATTCTGGTTACATTTAGTTATGTTGTGTACGTAATACACTACGGTTGGGGTCAGTATTGACCGGTCCCAAAGGTTTGGACCTATTGGTTGTTTTAACCAATCAGGGCAGGAGCCCTTGGTGGAGGCGTGGCAGCCTGCCACGTGTTAGTACACAGGTAGTGTACACTACATTTTATCTAGGTACGAATTTAGTAAGTTCTACTTAGTATTACATATAGTTTACATAAGCTTAAATTAATTTAGGCTAATTACATATTAAATATACATTCAGTTTACAAAACACGCCAATCCAGCTAGACGCACGACCTCGACCGGTCGCGCGTGCTGTGAGTGTTTGTAGCCATAAGGAATACCCCCTTTAGCTACTCCCTTTCTAAGGGAAGCCTTGTCTCAAGGCGTTAGTTAAGCCTAACAAGTAAACCAAGGGAAATCTTGGCCCCGAGTAAGAGAGAACTCTCTTACTAATCCCTTTTACAAGGGCGTATCGGCTAAGATACGCCCTTGTAAAGGCACATTGCCGCTTAAGGAAAGTCTTCCTATGTGCGCTAGCCGCACCGTGCGTGTACTCACCGGCTACATAAATCGTGCAGAGTCATCTGCAGGTCGAACGGGCGGAAATTCCTGAAGCTTTCTTGAAAGACAGTAGCTTTGCAGCAATTGGGGAGTCTTTACTCGACGTAGACGTTATGCTAGCTAGAGAGTGCCTGCTTTGCACCTCGTCAACTGACACGAGGCGTATATGGACATCATTCAGTCCATTTAAAATCGCCTGAAGGACATCATTCTGTCCTATCACGTTTCCACCATGCTGTTTCCCTTCCATTTCTTCCATTTTAACGAGAAAAATAACCTCAACAAAATTAAGAAACAACTCCACTAGCCCTTTAACTAAGGGGAATTTCCACTAGCTCGACGAAACGTAACGAACAATAAATCAAACTTAAGCGTCAAGAAAACAGAGACGATATAACCCTTCCAAACATGGACTCATAACCTGTTAAAATAACACTTGATCCAGCAGCAGAGATCTTATACTATTTGGCCTGATAGTTTTACCAGGTAGGATCTCGTACAGTTAGAGGTTATCACTCGACACGCAGAGGTTTCAGCTCGGTCGATTTAAATGAAAAAAACGAAAATTATATTATGTAAAGAGTTACTTGAGCCAAATATAACGATACTAAAATGGTAAACTTGAATTGTAACTTGAGAATATATATATATATATATCCATTTCAGCCAATGGGGTTTCACCATCATGAAAAGACGTAAAAGCCAAAATGGCTACACAAATTGCCAACAATTAGAACATCACATGGTGACACAAAATATGATTCTGAACGGTCAAATAACTCGACGAGGGACAAGTACCCGCCAGAGACGGATCTCCAGCACTGCAAAGCCTAGTACCAGCCCAAGTCCTACTAGCGCCACGTTACCAAGCATCCTTGCATGCAAGCAGTACTTTCAAACAACATTCACCGCTCCCAACAATGAAACTATCTTCACCTAGTGTATGGAAAAAGATGAGGGTTTTGTCGTGTCTTACTTTCCCAGCGCACCATTCCTGGATTTCTTTGCACAATGAGATTTCCACTTACAATTACTAGCAATGGGGTGCGCCTCTTAGGAGAAGCGTGTGGCCGGGACAAAACTCTCGAATTCCGTGATCATAGGTTGAAAGAGACTGTTAGCTTAAGAACAACACAACGTACAGTAAACAAAATGCAAACATGTTTTCATTACGTCAACGAGTAAACCCTATGTCCACTTGTCGCAGTAAAAATCTGAAAACGTTAGGGGCGAATCGCGATAATTGGGGGATTCTTGTCGATGCTAGTCCAAATTGCACCCTCCAAGATAACTTGTTTAGGGACTGAGTCTTTAAATGACCCTTCATAGCAATAGAAGGAACTCAGCTGATAGCCAAACGGCGCTTCGTCGACGACGGTGTTATCCTTGGTGTTTACCACAGGCGTGCCAATAGATATCTTGTTGTTTTTGTTCGTAGTAAGCCCGAGGTAGACAAGCCGCGTGCCGGACCAATATTTATCCGAAGTATACTAGACTCTCGTGATGTGTTCGTCTTCACCAAGTGTCAACACTTTTTCGTGGCTTTTATTGAAATCATTGCCACCGACATGCCAGGAGTCATCGGATGCTGTTCCGGGGAGTCTGGTTACGAAGGTAAAACCAAGGACCTGAACACTTCCGTAAAGTCTCACCTCGGTCACTATTGTTCCAGGTTGAACCATACCAGCACCTGTGTAAAAGCGGCCATAAGGACCACCACAATAGGGGCCATGTCTTATACCCTCTACCGCCTCGGTGATACCCACTGTAAGAGCAGCAGCAGCGAGCATGTTAAGAAAGGTCTTCATCGTGATGAACGTAAGCGGCAGATGACAAATTTGAGAATGAAGGAACGTGGAATGAGAGTGATGCACTTTGCGCTTGTACAGTAAGTTTTGAAGTGATCATATTTGTCGCTAATGAACTAACATCCTCGCCACTTTTACCTTCACTACTAGCTCTATCTGTGCTTCTAGATTTCTCTACTATCGAACATTCTCGAAGTCTTGTTCGCAATGTCTCTCTCGCATACATATCGCAGCTAGTTGCTCACAATGATTTGCTTAGTAGTAGCTTCAACACTCCCCCCTCAACTCGCTGCGTACACGCCGCTTTTCATCACTAGGTCGAGGAAGGTCTTCTTCGGTAGTGCCTTGGTTAAGTAGTCGACCAGCTGCATCTTCGTCGGGACGTACTGCAAACTGATGCTGCCTCTCTCGAGATGGTCACGTACAAAGTGTAGTTTGATATCTACATGTTTAGCACGCGCTTAATATCCAACGTTTTTTGCTATCGTTATAGCGCTCTGATTGTCCTCACAAATTGTTGTTGGCTCCTTCTGTTGATGTCCCATCTCTTTCAGCAAATTCCTAGCCCAAAGCACCTCCTGCGCACACATGGATATCGCAATTTATTCTGCCTTGGCGGAGCTAAGTGCCACGGTGCCCTGCATCTTTGACTTTAAAATAACTGGGCCTCCAGCCGTGCAAACCAACACATCACTAGTAGACTTGCGATTGTCCATACTAATGCCCCAGTAAGCATCGCTCCACTCTGTAAGCTTGACAACTCCGCTGTCACCACCACGGTACTGAATGGCATAGTCAATAGTAGCTTTTAGGTAGCGTGCAACTCGAATTGCTGCGTTCCAATGAACTTCTCTTGGAT
>CM047585.1:14805289-14816564 GCA_026184515.1 Peronosclerospora sorghi
AGTCGCCTTCCGCACGACTATGAACGAATATATCGTCGAAGTACGTCTGAGCGTACTTCCTATGAGGGCGGAAGAGTTGAGTCACCAAGCGATTGAAAGTCGATGGTGCATTTGAAAGCCCTTGTGGCATAACTATCCACTCCCACAGCATGCCGCTAGGCGTGCTGACCGCTGTAAGCGGAATATCGGATGCTCTCATGAGCACCTGATAATACCCGTCCACCAGATCTAAGGCACTGTACACAGTACAGCCCGCCATATTGTTCTGGAGGACATCCTTCCGAGGAATCGGAGTCTGCATGGCTACAGTAGCTGAATTCAGCTTGTTATACGCATGCACAATGCGCCACTCTCCTTTCGGTTTACAAACAAAAAGGTGGGAGATGAGTGGGGAGACTTACTCTCCCGTACCATCCCTGACTCTTCTTTCCCCTTGAAGAATGCGTCGATGACGTCGCATTGCTCCTTGGGGAGAGGCCACTGCCTAGTGACGCAGTATTTGGTTCCGGGAACCAAATCAATTTCATGTCGGACTCCCCGATCCGGTGGTAACCCCATCGGCGGGTTGTCACTAATGACATATCCAAATTCCTTTAATAAGGAATGGTAAGGGTCCTCAGGATCCGCGAGGATCTTGAGGCCGCTTCGAGCATTTAATGCCTGTTTGGTTTTCACCAAAACTGACTCGTCCATCGTGGATGAGGAGTTCAACTCCTCTTCCGGACGCAACACGACGACCTCGTCGATTTCATCTGCTTTCAAAGCAGTCTCAAACTCGTTGAAGGACATCTCCTCCAACGACAACAGTTCGCCTACCCCAGACAACCGTTCCATGCTTACGCCTTCTATGACAACACCTGTCACACTATTCAGCATCCTGTAGGACTGCTGAATACTGGCCTCGGGACTCATCCCGAGGCCCATATGGGGGGAGTAAATTGCCCCATCTACTGGAAGCGCCACGCGCCTATCCACAGAGGTCTCTACCTCTACCACCGTTGACTCGCCGGTCTCGCCTATACCGGCGTAATCGGAATCATTTCCGACGTGCGAAAGAGACAAACTTCGGGTCTCTTCGCTTAGAAGCGCCTCGCGCTTAACCACAGGGGTCTCTACCCCTACCACTGGAGTTACCACAGGTAGCTCACCAGTCTCGCCTATAACGGCGTGGGAATTAACCGCCGAATCCCCCTCGTTAAGGAACTCTTCCTTAACGCCATTGGGAATGATCATTTCAGACATCCCAATCTATGGCATATCACGCCAGAATCGCTTTTGCGATCGATCAAAGGTGGGTTCTTGACTCTCCAATGCTTCACCCGAACGCGGGTGCGTTGAGCCAATGGACTTAGACTTCCAGTATATCCATGGCTCGTGGCGTTCCAGCCACTTCATGCCCAGAATGAGGTCATACCTCGAGTCCAAATCCAGGACTAGGCAACGTTCTAAGCTGTCGAATTCTGCAAACTTCAGCTTAAGGTCAATCGAGACCTTGGGTACAGAAAACTGTACGCCCGTCGCAAGACGGACCGTGACAACGTCACGAGAATGTGCCTCTAGGACCTCGGCATACAGCTGACTCTTCACAACAGAAGCCCGTCTGACATAATTGTCAGACGCTCCAGAGTCTATCAAGACTCTCCAAGGCTTATCAAAGCCTTTCACGTCCGCAAGGACTACCAGCAAACCTGGCTGGTACACCAACTCGGTGCTAGAAAGCACCGCTTTCCGCGGGGATTTGTGCTGATGTCCCCTACCCTGGGGCTTAACAGCACTGAGGGGTCCCCCAGTAGGGCGCCCCGCACCTACTGGGAGCCGTCGTTTCCCGACGGCTTGGACAAGGGCTTTTTCCCCATCCTTGGTCCCTTGTAGCGAGTGTCTCGCTGGGGATTTTTCGGACATCTGTTCCTCAGATGATCCACGCTCCCACGCAGGAAGAATCTCAGTGGCCCATGTCGCTGCAGAATAGCTAAGAGCTCCGCCTCGAAGCTCTGCGAAAAAGAGTCAGTGTGACTCTTAGCGGGAGGTTTCTCCTCCGCTTCGACCTGACTAAGGTCCATGGGTTCGGGGCCCACCTAAGAGGAACTAAAGTTCCTCTCGGCGTTGAACGCCATCTTGAATGCCTCTTCCAGGGATTCGGGTCGGCATCGGAACAATTCCGAACGTGCTGGCCCTTCTCTCAGGCCTCCCATGAAGACGGGGATGGACACATCGTCCGAATACGCTTTCGCGTACATCCCTGCCAACAGGGTCTTAAGCTCCTGGATATAAACCTCCAGGTCCTTAGTGCCTTGACGGCACCTCAGGAACGCCAGTTGATTCTGGAAAACCAGATCAGGCGTTGCGTACATGTCCATAAGCTTATGCTTAAGGACCTTCCATGTAGGAAACACGTCCTTGACTGATTCCGAGCATGTAAACGCCCATGTACGGTCTTTGCCCGTAAGATGGGTCAATGCAAGTCCCACTGGCAAGTGATCAGCGGTCATGTTCGCTGTAGCGAAGGCCGTTTCGACCTCTCGCAACCAAACATAAAGGTTGTCACCCTTCTTTCCGGTGAACTCCTTTATATTAAACGATAATGGAGGGCGCACCCCCGTGGAATGACCTCCACCACAACTCGCCTCATGAGCGATGAGGGCATTCACCCTTGCCTTTACGGCCTCAAGGCCCTGCCCCACTAGGAGCTTCATGCCTTCTTCCCCCGTTAAGGGTAATAGACTTTTAAAGGCTTCCTGTTGGACGAGGGTCAAACTATCCCAATCGTCCTGATTCATCCTTTGCAGAGGATGTCTAGTCTACCAACACAGGTGTTGGATTTACTACAAGTGCTACCAGATGTAGCCGGTGCGTATACGCACGGTGCGGCTAGCGCACAGAGGAAGGCTTTCCTTAAAGCGGCGTTCGCCGCTACTTAGCCGATACGCCCTTATTAAGGGCTTAGTAGGAGAGAGCTCTCCTACTCGGGGACAAGATTCCCGGGTTAGTTTACTCTAGCCTGTACTAGTCCCTTAACGGCAAGGCTCCCTAAAAAAGTGTGTAGCTAAGGGGAGGGCTCCCCTTACGCTACGGCACTCACTACACGCACGACCGGACGAGGTCGTGCGTCTGTACTAAGGAGTGAAAGTAAAACTGAATATATTTAATATGTAATTATTTAAGCTAATATAAACTATATGTAACACTAAGTAGAATATTCCTAATTCGTACCTAGCTAAAATGTAGTGTACACACCTGTGTACTGACACGTGGATGGCTGACACACCACCCCAAGGGCCCATGCCCTGATTGGTTAAAATAACCAAAGGTTCGAAACCTTTCAACCCGGACAATACTGGCCTCAACCGTGGTGTACTCATGTACACCAACACTCAGTGTTACACGAATGTAACCCCGTTACAGACTGTGTCGCACAACGATAACGTTCTGACTCACCCATCACTCGACCAACTGGACCTTGGTCACTCACACTTCTTCCCCATGGATCAATTATCTTCGACACCTGCGTCAGGTACTGCCTTTACTGCACTTGATATTCTTATGCTTGCCTTTGACGCTTGTGCTTGTTGTTCTTGCAGAAACATTATGCGCCGAGTCGCCCCACCTTGCTTCGCCTGTCCGGTCGGCTCGGTCTGACAGCCCACTTAACTCTCGTGCACTTCAAACATCGGAAGGGCGTCAGACTGAAGCCGACACGCAGATTCAGGATATGCTTGCAGAAAACATGCGTCTCAGGACCCAGGTGATCCACCAGGCAACACGAGGTGCGCATCTTTGGTCTTCGTCTTGTACTTGTCTTGACCCTCGTTTGTCTTCAGCTCTCATCCCTCCCAGCGTCGTCAAGGCAATAGGTGACTTGCTTGATGCCGATAGGCAGTCCGACGATCATGTTGACCAGTTTTGACCAATTTTAGAGGAGCTGGTAAGCGCGCTTCATGAGCTGTCCCGTCTGGAGGCTTTTGTGTCCCATCTCCGGGATCAACATGCACTTGTTCGCCGGCATCAGCTGTACGGACAGTTTGACGCGACCTCACTGCGCATGCAAGGCGACGACTTCGCGCGACGCATTGCCGAGCTTCAGATTTCAATTCAAGACCAGACCGGGAAGGTCCGGTCTTATCAAGACAAGTCAGACGCTTGGACGCTAGAGTCGGGTCGTCGTCAGGTGGCACTAGACCAGTGCCGCCAGCGCTTGATGAACTTGCTGCATCCGTGTTCGGCTGCTTTCTCCAGCATAGATTGGTCTGCGTCGGCAACCTTAGTCGCCTCGGAGCAAGATCAAGACCGCTTGCAGCAGGACCAAGACCGACATCGTTCATTGGCTGATATTCAGCAGCCCGAAATTGCACAAAAATCGAAGAAGCGCGGATGCGCCGGGTAGATCGAGGACGCGGGGCACTGCGCGCGGACCCAGACTCGGGGGGAAGCGTGCAGTGCCTCATTAGCGAGCCAAGACACAGGCGCTTCTTATGGACTCGGACTCGGACACGGACGAAATCTACAGCCCCTCGGAAAGTCGAGCGCCCTCGCGCCGTACTGCAAATCGCACCAAGCACACAGGGGTCTCGTCCGAGGAGGACTCCAGCGAAGGGTCCTGCGATTCCGAGTTTATGGTCGCCATCCAGTCCAAGTCACGAACGAATCTACGTGAAAGTTTCATCCAAGTGGCGTCGACATTGGGGTCAGAACAGAAAACCGGTTTGCCAAGTACATTTCGGACGGGATGCGAGCCCGCGAGTGTGACGTCGGCTTATTCTTGTACCCGGTGTTCCTCCACATGCCGAGACGTCGCGTTGAGAATACCAGACTGCTGGACGACGACGGCATATGGTACCCCGGTCTTGATTGGGTTGAGCCGGTCGCGGACCTCAAGGATGCTTTGGTCCAGCTTGACCGGAAGGACCCCTGGCGTAACCAGTTTCAGGATCAAGTGAAAAATCATCCGTCGATGGTCATCAGCCGTCTGTGGGGCGATAGAAAGTGAAGTCGCAGGTAGTCGACCAGATAGCTCGTAATACATGTCATCATTTCTTTTTCATATGTCCGATCGTCAAATCACTTGAACTAATTTTACCACTCTCTCCATAGTTGCATCGAGCACGTTATCGTAAGCAGTTCCACCCCCCATCACGAAAAATAGTCATCACATTCGTCATTCCGCTACTCCAATTCGTCACAGTTCATCACAATTTCACATCAACCCCGGACCTTCCACATCTTCACACCGGTCTAGACCGACCGATGCTACTGCGTGTCTTGGTCTTGGTCTTCATGAGTCTGCATCACTGCGAAGCGATTACGACTGACTCGTTCTCGTTCGAACTCTCGTAGAAGAGCCCCACAATTCAAGTCGAGCTCGTCGACCCAATTTATTCATCATGGTCCTTTTATCGGACCAGGTACTCTCGGTGAGTCCGACCGAACATGGTCTTCTTGGTCGGCCGAACATCTAAGACCTTCTCCACTTCAAACTCGTCTTCCTCTAATGGTCGTTCCCAACTGTCCTCCGGCAGTAACGCTTCATCGAAATCAAATCTTTTTTCTTCGTCTACCAGACAGGGAGTTTTGGGTCGATCAGGAAATTCTCGGACCAGCTTCAACTTGGACACATGCACGATCGGGAAGACCTTGTAATCTGTACCAGTTTTTACTAGACGGGCAGCGTGCTCACCGATCAGCTCGGCAACACGGAAAGGGCCGTTCCACATGTGAGCCAGCTTCTTCGCATAGCCCTCTTTCACTCGGTCTAGGTATAGCCATACCCTCGCCTCTGGTTCTATACCGTGGGGTCGGACCTGGTCATTGGTCCGGTCTGCCCGGTCTTGTGTGGACTGACGCAGCTTTTCGTTGACGACTTCTTTTGCATGCTGGTAGTGTTTCTAGACCTGCATGCGCAAGCGTCGAGCATCGCGATCGCGGGTCCGGGTGAAACCGATAGGTATCGCAGCTTCCAGTGTCGACCGAGGGTCCCATCCATATGTCAGATAAAAAGGCGTTTCTCCTCGGACCCGATCGGTCGACGAGTTGAGTGCAAACACCATCCTTTCTGCATACTCGTCCCAATCTCGCTGGTCTGGGTCAGCAACGTACATCTTGATCGCCCTCGTTATGCTCTGCACCATGCGTTCCGCCGATCCATTTGCTTGCGGACGATATGCCATCGTCGCACTCTGTTTCTGGCCCAGCATGTTATTGAACGACCGGAACACCTCGGCCATAAAACCGGGTTCCCGATAGTGCCTGATAACCTCGCTGGCGCCGAATCTTCGGAACACACATTCTTCGTAGCTCTGGGCGATCTGCTCCGCAAACCGAGATGCACTTGCCTTCGCGATAACTAGACCAGTGAACAGGTCTACCCAGATCAGCAGATCAGTGTTGCCGCGCGTCTATCTAGGCAGTGACGGTATGTGGTCCATCGCTATGACATGGAAAGGGTAGGTAGCTTCGATATTTCCGGGAGATCGCCCCTTGATTACCGGTCTACCCTTTCCGGTATCGCAATCCGTGCAACAGCCCACATATTTCTGCACACTGAGGAAAAGACCTCTCCAGTGGAAGTGGGACCTGACCTTGTGATAGGTCCTGCCTATGCCCTGATGTCCCCCTTCTAGACTCACGTGATAGTGATGAAGGACATCCGGCTGCAGCAACTCGGGGATCACTAATTTCGCCATTCGGTCCCGGTCTGCAATGTCTTGGTCGGCATCGCGGCAGTAATACAATAATACATTATCATCTACTTCGTAGCTATCCGCGATCTTGATGCACTCTTTCGCTTGATCGTTCGTCAACTTGGACAGTTCACCACGCAGGTAGGTCTTCAGGTTCATAATCCATTCTTCTTCGTCCTGCGCCTTGAGGATCCGTTCCATCCTTAACTGTTGCACTGCATATTCGTTCAAACATTCCTTCGGGAACGGTCGGCGAGACTTCTGAGATTTCGATCTAGTCGTGACCATCACATGCACCTGGAATGGGGCGTTCTTGGGTCCGATCACCTCTGGGAGCCTGTTTATATTCACCAATTCATCCAGAACGGCCTTCTCAGTGATCGTAGCCCCGGTCTGGTCTTGCATGGCCTTGGTCGAGAGGTAGTCGGCGCTTCTGTTCCAGTCCCGTTTCACGTTCAATAGCTCGTGGTTGGGGTGGTCCTTCAATGCCTTCATTAATCGATCATTTAGCGTCCTTAGTCGTGGAGCCTTGCAGTCGATCTCTCCGGTGATCTGCCTGATCACTAGGTTTGAGTCACCACATATGATGACTCGCCCCTTCTCTTGCGACGACAGCAGGTCCAGACATAGAAGTAGACCTCGGTACTCCGCCTCGTTAACAGTAATATCCGGCGTGAAATCGGCAGCGGCTGCAACTATAGACCATTGTGGCAACTTCCACAATATGGCACTATAGGCGCCGACCTTCTTCTTCACGCTTGCCGATCCGTCAAAACTTAAGACCAAGAGCTCTTCATCATGGGCGACGGTCGGTGGATGTCTCGAAACTGACTGCCGAGGTTGCTTCCTCGGGGCAATCGCTATCAATGCCTCGTCCGCTTCAGACCGAGGGGTGATACTGGCATCTAATGTGCCCAATATCTCTTCCTCGCCCCAGGTGCACTTAACGACCTCGAGGGTCCACTGCGACAAGACCGCCGACCATCTGCCTAGACGTCCGTCCATCCCATTGACTGATAATAGCCAGGCCAAAGTAGACCGTCTTGACAGGACATTTATAGGTCGGCCGACCAGCAGGTTGTAACACACATCCAGAATTCGTAGCAACGCCAGAACTTCTTTCTCGACAATTCCATAGTTCACTTCATTTGGTTTTAGCGTCCGGCTCGTAAACGTGACTGGATGATACACACCATCGTGATCTTGCACTAAAGTGGCCGAGATATCCCACTTACTGGCATATACAATAATGGTCGGTACTTTTTCGGGAGCGAAATGCTTGAGGATTGGTGCCGTCGCCATCTTAACCTTCAACATACCAAAGGCAAACTGTGCACGCTTCATATGATCTTCGGCATCCACTTGCGGACAAACTGCAGCAAGACCATAGTCGGTGACCTCCTGTAAAGTTTCCCGATCGCCTTCGCGCAACATATGATAGTCAACTTCCCGGAGCTCGTACAGCACAGCCGCGTAGATAGCAAAGTCTTCAATGAATCGGCTATAATAATTCAAGCTTCCCAGGAAGGAATGCATTGCCTTCAGCGATCTGGGGAACGGGAGGTTACTCAGCGAATCCAGGTCCTTCGGATTAGCCTCTAGACCATTGTTCGAGACCATATGGCCTAAATAGGCGACCTTGGACATACCCCAAAAACTTTTCACGGCACTGATAGACAGGTTCCAGCGGTCGCATGTCTCCAACAATCGTTCAACCTTCTCGCACAGATCTTTCCATGACGAGGCAGGTATCAGAATGTCGTCAATGTACGACCGCCTCCCTAGAACGGACGGTCCTCTTTCCCGATCGGGTTCACCCTCTCTAAACACATCATAATTTTCAACAGGGTCCCGATCGGTCTTGATCTTGAAGTGTCCGTACAATGCGTTGTCTATCAGCCTTTGACAGATCTGGGGCGCGTTCTTCAGACCGAACGGCATACGATTCCACTCGAAAAGACCAAACGGCGTCACAAATGCGGAAATCTCACGGGCTCGATCAGTCATCGAGACCACCCAAAATCCACTTGCCATATCTAGCGAACAATACCACAAGGTCTTGTCGAGGTCTTCCAACAGATCATTAATCAGCGGCATCGGGTACACCATGAGTTTAGTCAACCGATTTACCAGCCGATAGTCGATGCACAGTATAATGTCAACGCCGTTCTTCTTGATAACAATTACGATCGGCGAGGCCCATGGTGAGGTCGACGGTCTAATAATCTTTGTGACCAACAGTCCTTTAATGAGATCAGAAAGCTTTTCACGGTACTGTGGCGCCACGCGTCGACATCGCTGGTCAATCGGCTTGGCATCTCCAACGTCAATACCGCAAATCGCACCAGGGGCTACAGGTGGTAAGGCGTTGCCCTTTCCGATCAGCGGATGTTTTTTCTTCCATATGATATTCTTCAACTGCTCGATCTGGTCTGGACTGTTAAGTTCTTGATCATCCACTTGTAAATCATCCGTTGTAACTTCGGGCGAGTCGGCAGACACTTCAGGGAGGACTGCCATTTGGCTTTCCAGCTCCTGAATGTACTGTTCCCCTCCTTCATGTATACAGACTTGTTCATCTTTTGGGGCGATATCACCTAGACCATCTGGACCGGCTGAACGCCCCAGGTCTTGATCTTCGGGCTGTCCTTCACTGATATCGGTCTGATTAGGAATACCGTCATGGTCCGACCTAGCAATTTCATGTTCCTCTTCTTCCGGTTCTTGCTCCGCTGTCGCCTGGTCTTGTGCTGACACCACGTTGACTAACTTGGCTCGTCTACTTGATGGTCCACCGTTCCTGGTGACTGCGGCGCCTTTCTTCGGACCAACATCTTTTTTGGGGTGACATAACTTGGTCTTTCCACTAAAGGTGAGGTATCCTCTTCCACCGACCCATCATCGCTGATAAGATCGGTGGTCGATTGGTACGCCAGGTTTTGCCACTCGACATACCGCCTCGATCCAATCGAGACGAACCCCATCTTCCTTGGTACCTTCCCTTCTGCTAACCACATAACGACAATAGTGTTATTGTCCAGTGTCAGCGGCTTGTCACCGATATTGGTAACACGGACAAAATCACGTCGACCAGCACTCTTTACGAAGGTCGGGACCCACCGATCGCCCCTGGTCAACCATAACTTCCTCGAACGAAAACCTTTCTCGACCGGGGTATCGGCAGACCGACCGACTGGGATAGTGAGGTCTTGGTCCCACCGGACCAGATGGGTATACGAACCATACAGAGGTCTTCGACCAGCCAAATGTACCTGGTCCTCATCCGGGAGTGTAAGCACTCCATGTGACAGGTCTAGGCGAATACCAGCTAGGACCATGAAATCCATACCTAGTAAAGCGTCCTGACCAGCCAACTTGCCAACCCAAGCGCTGGAAAGTAGACCAGCGATCCCGACAAAGTAATTTTCACACGCGTTCTTCCTTCGGTCATATAAGAGTTTTCACCGATCCCGACGCATTCTTGTCTCTGGGTATCGTCTTTACGGCATCCGACCTTACGAGCAAAGGCGGAGTCGATTATCGAGACTTCAGCTCCATAGTCGAACAACATCGTCGCTTTCTGGTTATTAATCTTGCCACAGGCTTTCGCCTGCTTGAACCATTTATCAGGCGCGTGATACTTCCAGTATCCGCGGGATTCTCCAGGAAGCAAGTCCAACTGCATAACCACCTTGGTTCGGGAGTACTTATCGGTCTTCAGACTGTAGACCGGATGGTCTCGGTCGACGCAATTTGGAATAGAACGTGTATTGTCGGTCTTATCCTACTTGCCGACATATGCATAGATGTGAACCGTAGAACGCTCAGCTCGATCCAGATTCCAACCTGGCGAGCGTTCTAGTTTAACATCTTTTCCGCGTCCGGCGGCAGCATCCCCGCGTGCTTGTCCGGCACGTACCACTTGCGTATCATGTTAAAAAATTCTTCAATCATGCATTTCCGGCCTCGTGGATCTCTCCACATGACTTGCATACGAAAAGGCAGTGGTCAGTCGGGTGGACGCGTCTCTCGCACTTCTTGCACACCATCTTCTTCCAGCACTTTGGACCATCATTTTTGCTCGACCCACAGTGGGAGCACTTCTGACGAGGTCGGTCCGGATCGGACTTGCTTCCCTTCCGGTCTACCTGGTCGGACTTCGGCCTGATCTTCGAGGCAGGTCCCGCAACATAGACGTAACGATAATGGTATTCATCCGATGACTCCTGGCTGGATTGACTTCCACTTTCCCCTTCCGATCCCGTTCTGTCTTCCGCTACGATCGCCTTGACCGCTCGGGTCGGTCTGGTCCAGGGTCTCTTGACCGGATCGGTCTGGGTCTTGGATCGGTAGCGACCTGATCCACCAGCACTCTTCGTCCTCATGCTACGCGACTGCTGTAGCGTCCGTAGAGTCTGTTCAACTTCACCCGCGTCCCTAAGACGCAGCAGAGTAAGCTGGTCCGCCAGTTCTTGATCTTCCATGGTACTAATGTAGTGACCCACATGTTCCAGAGCAGCACCGTTCGGCGGGTTATTCTCTTTAATTGTTATGCCGGCACGAAGTTCAGCCACGTTCAACCGATGCAAATACTCGATCGG
>CM047585.1:14816664-14834795 GCA_026184515.1 Peronosclerospora sorghi
AGGGGCTAGACCGGTTGATTGGTCTACCCTCTATTATTTCTTATTGGTCAGGTCTAGATCGTTTGGACGATCGACCTATTGGAATATATATTTTGGAAGTGTTTCTGGTCTGTACGTACCTGGGTTGAAGAGTTCCGCCCTAGGTACACCTAGCCAGCACGGTCTCATATTCAAGACCGAATCAGATCGATCTGCGATCCCGATCCACCGAGTGTGTAACTAGCCCATTCCATCGGGTACACAAGGTGAGATAAACTTAAGTGAATCGGACTAAGTGTCTTTGGATGATGACCGGTCGTCTTCCAGCAGCGGACGATCGGACCAGATTTTGAGTGGAGGTCCGCGGCCCCCCCCCCCCGTAAATTGGAAGGCTGGGCACGATGGTGTTGGCCAGGTTGTCGATACAAATGTATTCGATTTCGAACTTGACTCCACCACAATGGTGCGCGTGCCCGGATCACTTGGTGATCGTGGATATCACCGCGAGGTGTCATCAAAGATTGAATTTGAAGATTTGAATTTGGAATCGTTCTGGAGAGGGCGTAAGGAAAGGCTATCACCTTACGTCTTCGTTATCGATAAAGATGGCGATGTCCGTTCTGGCCTGGTGGAGGACCAGATCGGGATGAATAAATTTTTTCCTCCCCAAAAGGCTCCCACCGGAGCCGATTGGGACTATAGCAAGTCCTGCTATACTCCCGGAAAGGATCAGGACCTTGGTCCTGATCCTATGTATGTGCATAAAAAAGTTGATGGAAAATTAAAAGACGAAAAATACTTGGAGGCTGATCAGAACGACCAGACCAACCTCCCCAAGGTCCCCAAGATTCCCAACAAAGGGTTGGGAATTCCGGCCGACGAAGACGACCTCGAAGAAAAGTCGCAGGTCGGAGATGGAGGCATCACTGAAGAAGACCTAAACAAGATGTATTTCATTTTTGAGCTGAAACGATTTGTTCGCTTTGACGTGGTCTTTCGGGTGTTGAACCTCCAGATCCCCGACCATCTTCTCGGTCCCACTACCGAGCCGATCCAGAGTGATCGCCCATTACTGTTGGTGAAGAACTTGGTGGCGATGTTGGCGGAGGTTGGCATTAAAATGCAGATCCCCGCCGATGTCCAAAAACTATTTGAATTTGAGACTTGGAGGGTGAAATCGTCGATGTCGACCTTCCACGACCATTTGGTCCCACTGGTGGGGGCGGTTCGCCGCCCAACTCCCACCGCAGCATTGAAGGTCGCTGAAGTCTCCACAGCGCTTGTTGACATTGTTTCTGATGACGAATCGGTTTATCAATCTCCATCGGCCTCGAACAGCTCATCCGATCTGGAGACTGGTGTCGAGCGGATGACCATGGGGGTGGATTATGCCCAGCCGGAACAAAAAAAGGACGTGCGGCAGCAAAGGGCTGCTTGCCAGTCGGGGCTCCAGCGACCCCCACAGGCCTCAGTTCCGCAAAAGGAGGGTATCAACACGTTTCCCATGACTCCAGCTAACGTCCAAGCCATGTTTGACACGATAATGGAGCGTTTCATGGAAGACCGGGTTAGACCACCTCTGCGCCCACATGTCCAAGACCGGTCTACCCAGCAAAGTGCCAATGTTTGCCGAGATGTGGATATGGAATCGGTAACATCTGTGGACAAGCCCACTCGAAGTGATAAGCAAGTCGGGAAAGTGAAGCGCAAGCCGCAACCGGTCATACCGCGTAGACCAAGCAAGACAAGTGACTGTGACATGGAGTCGGTCGGCGGTCTTGACGACCACTGTGGGTCAGACGGTACGGGCGCTGGCAAGCCACGAAAGGCTAACCTAGCCTCCACTATTGCTTACGACTTTGGATCTGCTGCGATTCAGCGCATCCGTATGGCCGCGACGACCGACCTCAAGGACTTCACCGGCAAGGATGCTGATAAAGACAAGACCTGGTCTTGGTTCGGTCGGGTCAAGTCTGCGTTCCTGCGAGACCAGACCCCGAAAAGTGAAAAGTGTCTGATCTTCCGGGATTTGTTGAAAGGACCGGCTGCCAACTGGATCCAACAGTTAGGACGGGATGTCCGGTCTGACTGGGACCAACTATGTGCAGAGTTTGAAGGGCAATATTGTAACTCCGGATTTTCGAGTGCCCGCAAGTATCACCATATGCAGAAGCGGAGCGACGAGACACCGATCGAGTATTTGCATCGGTTGAACGTGGCTGAACTTCGTGCCGGAATAACAATTAAAGAGAATAACCCGCCGAACGGTGCTGCTCTGGAACATGTGGGTCACTACATTAGTACCCTGGAAGATCAAGAACTGGCGGACCAGATTACTCTGCTGCGTCTTAGGGACGCGGGTGAAGTTGAACAGACTCTACGGACGCTACAGCAGTCGCGTAGCATGAGGGCGAAGAGTGCTGGTGGATCAGGTCGCTACCGATCCAAGACCCAGACCGATCCGGTCAAGAGACCCTGGACCAGACCGACCCGAGCGGTCAAGGCGATCGTAGCCGAAGACAGAACGGGATCGGAAGGGGAAAGTGGAAGTCAATCCAGCCAGGAGTCATCGGATGAAGACCAGTATCGTTACGTCTATGTTGCGGGACCTGCCTCGAAGAACAAGTCAAAGTCCGACCAGGTGGACCGGAAGAGAAGGAACGGAAGCAAGTCCAATCCAGACCGACCTCGTCAGAAGTGCTCCCACTGTGGGTCGAGCAAACATGATGGTCCAAACTTCTGGAAGAAGATGGTGTGCAAGAAGTGCGAGAGACGCGGCCACCCGACGGACCACTGCCTTTTCGTATGCAAGTCATGTGGAGAGATCCACGAGGCCGGACATGCAAGATTGAAGAATTTTTAACATGATACGCAAGTGGTACGTGCCGGACAAGCACGCGGGGATGCTGCCGACGGACGCGGAAAATATGTTAAACTAGAACGCTCGCCAGGTTGTAATCTGGATCGAGCCGAGCGTTCTACGGTTCACATCTATGCATATGTCGGCAAGGAGGATAAGACCGACAATACACGTTCTATTCCAAATTGCGTCGACCGAGACCATCCGGTCTACAGTCTGAAGACCGATGAGTACTCCCGAACCAAGGTGGTTATGCAGTTGGACTTTCTTCCTGGAGAATCCCGCGGATACTGGAAGTATCACGCGCCTGATAAATGGTTCAAGCAGGCGAAAGCCTGTGGCAAGATTAATAACCAGAAAGCGACGATGTTGTTCGACTATGGAGCTGAAGTCTCGATAATCGACTCCGCCTTTGCTCGTAAGGTCGGATGTCGTATAGACGATACCCAGAGACAAGAATGCGTCGGGATCGGTGAAAACTATTATATGAACGAAGGAAGAACGCGTGTGAAAATTACTTTGTCGGGATCGCTGGTCTACTTTCCAGCGCTTGGGTTGGCAAGTTGGCTGGTCAGGACGCTTTACTAGGTATGGATTTCATGGTCCTAGCTGGTATTCGCCTAGACCTGTCACATGGAGTGCTTACACTCCCGGATGAGGACCAGGTACATTTGGCTGGTCGAAGACCTCTGTATGGTTCGTATACCCATCTGGTCCGGTGGGACCAAGACCTCACTATCCCAGTCGGTCGGTCTGCCGATACCCCGGTCGAGAAAGGTTTTCGTTCGAGGAAGTTATGGTTGACCAGGGGCGATCGGTGGGTCCCGACCTTCGTAAAGAGTGCTGGTCGACGTGATTTTGTCCGTGTTACCAATATCGGTGACAAGCCGCTGACACTGGACAATAACACTATTGTCGGTATGTGGTTAGCAGAAGGGAAGGTACCAAGGAAGATGGGGTTCGTCTCGATTGGATCGAGGCGGTATGTCGAGTGGCAAAACCTGACGTACCAATCGACCACCGATCTTATCAGCGATGATGGGTCGGTGGAAGAGGATACCTCACTTTTAGTGGAAAGACCAAGTTATGTCACCCCAAAAAAGATGTTGGTCCGAAGAAAGGCGCCGCAGTCACCAGGAACGGTGGACCATCAAGTAGACGATCCAAGTTTAGTCAACGTGGTGTCAGCACAAGACCAGGCGACAGCGGAGCAAGAACCGGAAGAAGGGGATCATGAAATTGCTAGGTCGGACCATGACGGTATCCCTAATCAGACCGATATCAGTGAAGGACAGCCCGACGATCAAGACCTGGGGCGTTCAGCCGGTCCAGATGGTCTAGGTGATATCACCCCAAAAGATGAACAAGTCTGTATACATGAAGGCGGGGAACAGTACATTCAGGAGCTGGAAAGCCAAATGGCAGTCCTCCCTGAAGTGTCTGCCGACTCGCCCGAAGTTACAACGGATGATTTACAAGTGGGTGATCAAGAACTTAACAGTCCAGACCAGATCGAGCAGTTGAAGAATATCATATGGAAGAAAATACATCTGCTGATCGGAAATGGCATTGCCTTACCACCTGTAGCCCGTGGTGCGATTTGCGATATTGACGTTGGAGATGCCAAGCCGATTGACCAGCGATGTCGACGCGTGGCGCCACAGTACCGTGAAAAGCTTTCTGATCTCATTAAAGGACTGTTGGTCACAAAGATTATTAGACCGTCGACCTCGCCATGGGCCTCGGCGATCGTAATTGTTATCAAGAAGAACGGCGTCGACATTAGGTTGCGCATCGACTATCGGCTGGTAAATCGGTTGACTAAACTCATGGTGTACCCGATGCAGCTGATTAATGATCTGTTGGAAGACCTCGACAAGACCTTGTGGTATTGTTCGCTAGATATGGCAAGTGGATTTTGGGTGGTCTCGATGACTGATCGAGCCCGTGAGATTTCCGCATTTGTGACGCCGTTTGGTCTTTTCGAGTGGAATCGTATGCCGTTCGGTCTGAAGAACGCGCCCCAGATCTGTCAAACGCTGATAGACAACGCATTGTACGGACACTTCAAGATCAAGACCGATCGGGACCATGTTGAATATTGTGATGTGTTTAGAGAGGGTGAACCCGATCGGAAAAGAAGACCGTCCGTTCTAGGGAGGCGGTCGTACATCGACGACATTCTAACACCTGCCTCGTCGTGGAACGATCTGTTCGAGAAGGTTGAACGATTGTTGGAGACATGAGACCGCTGGAACCTATCTATCAGTGCCGTAAAAAGTTTTTGGGGGTATGTCCAAGGTCGTCTATTTAGGCCATATGGTCTCGAACAATGTTCTAGAGGCTAATCCGAAGGACCTGGATTCGCTGAGTAACCTCCCGTTCCCCAGATCGCTGAAGGCAATGCATTCCTTCCTGGGAAGCTTGAATTATTATAGCCGATTCATTGAAGACTTTGCTATCTACGCGGCTGTGCTGTACGAGCTCCGGGAAGTTGACTATCATATGTTGCGCGAAGGAGATCGGGCAATTACAGGAGGGCACCGACTATGGTCTTGCTGCAGTTTGTCCGCAAGTGGAGGCCGAAGATCATATGAAGCGTGCACAGTTTGCCTTTGGTATGTTGAAGGTTAAGATGGCGACGGCACCAATCCTCAAGCATTTCGCTCCCGAAAAAGTGCCGACCATTATTGTATATGCCAGTAAGTGGGATATCTCGGCCACTTTAGTGCAAGATCACGATGGTGTGTATCATCCAGTCACGTTTACGAGCCGGACGCTAAAACCAAATGAAGTGAACTATGGAATTGTCGAGAAAGAAGTTCTGGCGTTGCTACGAATTCTGGATGTGTGTTACAACCTGCTGGTCGGCCGACCTATAAATGTCCTGTCAAGACGGTCTACTTTGGCCTGGCTATTATCAGTCAATGGGATGGACGGACGTCTAGGCAGATGGTCGGCGGTCTTGTCGCAGTGGACCCTCGAGGTCGTTAAGTGCACCTGGGGCGAGGAAGAGATATTGGGCACATTAGCTGCCAGTATCACCCATCGGTCTGAAGTGGACGAGGCATTGATAGCGATTGCCCCGAGGAAGCAACCTCGGCAGTCAGTTTCGAGACCTCCACCGACCGTCGACCATGATGAAGAGCTCTTGGTCTTAAGTTTTGACGGATCGGCAAGCGTGAAGAAGAAGGTCGGCGCCTATAGTGCCATATTGTGGAAGTTGCCACAATGGTCTATAGTTGCAGCCGCTGCCGATTTCACGCCGGATATTACTGTTAACGAGGCGGAGTACCGAGGTCTACTTCTATGTCTGGACCTGCTGTCGTCGCAAGAGAAGGGGCGAGTCATCATATGTGGTGACTCAAACCTAGTGATCAGGCAGATCACCGGAGAGATTGACTGCAAGGCTCCACGACTAAGGACGCTAAATGATCGATTAATGAAGGCATTGAAGGACCACCCCAACCACGAGCTATTGCACGTGAAACGGGACTGGAACAGAAGCGCCGACTACCTCGCGACCAAGGCCATGCAAGACCAGACCGGGGCTACGATCACTGAGAAGGCCGTTCTGGATGAATTGGTGAATATAAACAGGCTCCCAGAGGTGATCGGACCCAAGAACGCCCCATTCCAGGTGCATGTGATGGTCACGACTAGATCGAAATCTCAGAAGTCTCGCCGACCGTTCCCGAAGGAATGTTTGAACGAATATGCAGTGCAACAGTTAAGGATGGAACGGATCCTCAAGGCGCAGGACGAAGAAGAATGGATTATGAACCTGAAGACCTACCTGCGTGGTGAACTGTCCAAGTTGACGAACGATCAAGCGAAAGAGTGCATCAAGATCGCGGATAGCTACGAAGTAGATGATAATGTATTATTGTATTACTGCCGCGATGCCGACCAAGACATTGCAGACCGGGACCGAATGGCGAAATTAGTGATCCCCGAGTTGCTGCAGCCGGATGTCCTTCATCACTATCACGTGAGTCTAGAAGGGGGACATCAGGGCATAGGCAGGACCTATCACAAGGTCAGGTCCCACTTCCACTGGAGAGGTCTTTTCCTCAGTGTGCAGAAATATGTGGGCTGTTGCACGGATTGCGATACCGGAAAGGGTAGACCGGTAATCAAGGGGCGATCTCCCGGAAATATCGAAGCTACCTACCCTTTCCATGTCATAGCGATGGACCACATACCGTCACTGCCTAGATAGACGCGCGGCAACACTGATCTGCTGATCTGGGTAGACCTGTTCACTGGTCTAGTTATCGCGAAGGCAAGTGCATCTCGGTTTGCGGAGCAGATCGCCCAGAGCTACGAAGAATGTGTGTTCCGAAGATTCGGCGCCAGCGAGGTTATCAGGCACTATCGGGAACCCGGTTTTATGGCCGAGGTGTTCCGGTCGTTCAATAACATGCTGGGCCAGAAACAGAGTGCGACGATGGCATATCGTCCGCAAGCAAATGGATCGGCGGAACGCATGGTGCAGAGCATAACGAGGGCGATCAAGATGTACGTTGCTGACCCAGACCAGCGAGATTGGGACGAGTATGCAGAAAGGATGGTGTTTGCACTCAACTCGTCGACCGATCGGGTCCGAGGAGAAACGCCTTTTTATCTGACATATGGATGGGACCCTCGGTCGACACTGGAAGCTGCGATACCTATCGGTTGCACCCGGACCCGCGATCGCGATGCTCAACGCTGGCGCATGCAGGTCTAGAAACACTACCAGCATGCAAAAGAAGTCGTCAACGAAAAGCTGCGTCAGTCCACACAAGACCGGGCAGACCGGACCAATGACCAGGTCCGACCCCACGGTATAGAACCAGAGGCGAGGGTATGGCTATACTAGACCGAGTAAAAGAGGGCTATGCGAAGAAGCTGGCTCACATGTGGAACGGCCCTTTCCGTGTTGCCGAGCTGATCGGTGAGCACGCTGCCCGTCTAGTAAAAACTGGTACAGATTACAAGGTCTTCCCGATCGTGCATGTGTCCAAGTTGAAGCTGGTCCGAGAATTTCCTGATCGACCCAAAACTCCCTGTCTGGTAGACGAAGAAAAAAGATTTGATTTCGATGAAGCGTTACTGCCGGAGGACAGTTGGGAACGACCATTAGAGGAAGACGAGTTTGAAGTGGAGAAGGTCTTAGATGTTCGGCCGACCAAGAAGACCATGTTCGGTCGGACTCACCGAGAGTACCTGGTCCGATGGAAGGACCATGATGAATAAATTGGGTCGACGAGCTCGACTTGAATTGTGGGGCTCTTCTACGAGAGTTCGAACGAGAACGAGTCAGTCGTAATCGCTTCGCAGTGATGCATACTCATGAAGACCAAGACCAAGACACGCAGTAGCATCGGTCGGTCTAGACCGGTGTGAAGATGTGGAAGGTCCGGAGTTGATGTGAAATTGTGATGAACTGTGACGAATTGGAGTAGCGGAATGACGAATGTGATGACTATTTTTTCGTGATGGGGGGTGGAACTGCTTACGATAACGTGCTCGATGCAACTATGGAGAGAGTGGTAAAATTAGTTCAAGTGATTTGACGATCGGACATATGAAAAAGAAATGATGACATGTATTACGAGCTATCTGGTCGACTACCTGCGACTTCACTTTCTATCGCCCCACAGACTGCTGATGACCATCGACGGATGATTTTTCACTTGATCCTGAAACTGGTTACGCCAGGGGTCCTTCCGGTCAAGCTGGACCAAAGCATCCTTGAGGTCCGCGACCGGCTCAACCCAATCAAGACCGGGGTACCATATGCCGTCGTCGTCCAGCAGTCTGGTATTCTCAACGCGACGTCTCGGCATGTGGAGGAACACCGGGTACAAGAATAAGCCGACGTCACACTCGCGGGCTCGCATCCCGTCCGAAATGTACTTGGCAAACCGGTTTTCTGTTCTGACCCCAATGTCGACGCCACTTGGATGAAACTTTCACGTAAATTCGTTCGTGACTTGGACTGGATGGCGACCATAAACTCGGAATCGCAGGACCCTTCGCTGGAGTCCTCCTCGGACGAGACCCCTGTGTGCTTGGTGCGATTTGCAGTACGGCGCGAGGGCGCTCGACTTTCCGAGGGGCTGTAGATTTCGTCCGTGTCCGAGTCCGAGTCCATAAGAAGCGCCTGTGTCTTGGCTCGCTAATGAGGCACTGCACGCTTCCCCCCGAGTCTGGGTCCGCGCGCAGTGCCCCGCGTCCTCGATCTACCCGGCGCATCCGCGCTTCTTCGATTTTTGTGCAATTTCGGGCTGCTGAATATCAGCCAATGAACGATGTCGGTCTTGGTCCTGCTGCAAGCGGTCTTGGTCTTGCTCCGAGGCGACTAAGGTTGCCGACGCAGACCAATCTATGCTGGAGGAAGCAGCCGAACACGGATGCAGCAAGTTCATCAAGCGCTGGCGGCACTGGTCTAGTGCCACCTGACGACGACCCGACTTTAGCATCCAAGCGTCTGACTTGTCTTAATAAGACCGGACCTTCCCGGTCTGGTCTTGAATTGAAATATGAAGCTCGGCAATGCGTCGCGCGAAGTCGTCGCCTTGCATGCGCAGTGAGGTCGCGTCAAACTGTCCGTACAGCTGCTTCCGGCGAACAAGTGCAAGTTGATCCCGGAGATGGGACACAAAAGCCTCCAGACGGGACAGCTCATGACGCGCGCTTACCAGCTCCTCTAAAATTGGTCAAAGCTGGTCAACATGATCGTCGGACTGCCTATCGGCATCAAGCAAGGCACCTATTGCCTTGACGACGCTGGGCGGGATGAGAGCTGAAGACAAACGAGGGTCAAGACAAGTACAAGACGAAGACCAAAGATGCGCACCTCGTGTTGCCTGGTGGGCCACCTGGGTCCCGAGACGCATGTTTACTGCAAGCATATCCTGCATCTGCGTGTCGGCTTCAGTCTGACGCCCTTCCGATGTTTGAAGTGCACTAGAGTTACGTAGGCTGTCAGACCGAGCCGACCGGACAGGCGAAGCAAGGTGGGGCGACTCGGCGCATAATGTTTCTGCAAAAACAACAAGAACAAGCGTCAAAGGGAAGCATAAGAAGATCAAGTGCAGTAAAGCAGTACCTGACGCAGGTGTCGAAGATACTTGATCCATGGGGAAGAAGTGTGAGTGACCAAGGTCCAGTTGGTCGAGTGATGGGTGAGTCAGAACGTTATCGTTGTGCGACACAGTCTGTAACGGGGTTACATTCGTGTAACACTGAGTGTTGGTGTACATGAGTACACGACGGTTGAGGCCAGTATTGGCCGGGTTGAAAGGTTTCGAACCTTTGGTTATTTTAACCAATCAGGGCATGGGCCCTTGGGGTGGTGTGTCAGCCATCCACGTGTCAGTACACAGGTGTGTACACTACATTTTAGCTAGGTACGAATTAGGAATATTCTACTTAGTGTTACATATAGTTTATATTAGTTTAAATAATTACATATTAAATCTATTCAGTTTTACTTTCACTCCTTAGTACAGACGCACGACCTCGTCCGGTCGTGCGTGTAGTGAGTGCCGTAGCGTAAGGGGAGCCCTCCCCTTAGCTACACCCTTTGTAAGGGAGCCTTGCCGTTAAGGCACTAGTATAGGCTAGAGTAAACTAACCCGGGAATCTTGTCCCCGAGTAGGAGAGCTCTCTCCTACTAAGCCCTTAATAAGGGCGTATCGGCTAAGTAGCGGCGAACGCCTCTTTAAGGAAAGCCTTCCTCTGTGCGCTAGCCGCACCGTGCGTATACTCACCGGCTACATCTGGTAGCACTTGTAGTCAATCCAACACCTGTGTTGGTAGACTAGACATCCTCTGCAAAGGATGAATCAGGACGATTGGGATAGTTGGACCCTCGTCCAACAGGAAGCCTTTAAAAGTCTGTTACCCTTAACGGGGGAAGAAGGCATGAAGCTCCTAGTGGGGCAGGGCCTTGAGGCCGTAAAGGCAAGGGTGAATGCCCTCATCGCTCATGAGGCGAGTTGTGGTGGAGGTCATTCACGGGGGTGCGCCCTCCATTATCGTTTAATATAAAGGAGTTCACCGGAAAGAAGGGTGACAACCTTTATGTTTGGTTGCGAGAGGTCGAAACGGCCTTCGCCACAGCGAACATGACCGCTGATCACTTGCAAGTGGGACTTGCATTGACCCATCTTACGGGCAAAGCCCGTACATGGGCGTTTACATGCTCGGAATCAGTCAAGGACGTGTTTCCTACATGGAAGGTCCTTAAGCATAAGCTTATCGACATGTACGCAACGCCTGATCTGGTTTTCCAGAATCAACTGGCGTTCCTGAGGTGCCGTCAAGGCACTAAGGACCTGGAGGTTTATATCCAGGAGCTTAAGACCCTGTTGGCAGGGATGTACGCGAAAGCGTATTCGGACGATGTGTCCATCCCCGTCTTCATGGGAGGCCTGAGAGAAGGGCCAGCACGTTCGGAATTGTTCCGATGCCGACCCGAATCCCTGGAAGAGGCATTCAAGATGGCGTTCAACGCCGAGAGGAACTTTCGTTCCTCTTAGGTCGGCCCCGAACCCATGGACCTTAGTCAGGTCGAAGAGGAGGAGAAACCTCCCGCTAAGAGTCACACTGACTCTTTTTCGCAGAGCTTCGAGGCGGAGCTCTTATCTATGCTGCAGCGACATGGGCCGCTGAGATGCT
The DNA here is from genome assembly GCA_026184515.1 of Peronosclerospora sorghi. Classification (NCBI taxonomy): domain Eukaryota; phylum Oomycota; class Peronosporomycetes; order Peronosporales; family Peronosporaceae; genus Peronosclerospora; species Peronosclerospora sorghi. The sequence continues at coordinate 14,828,177 of CM047585.1, forward strand.
TCCTGTGTGGGAGCATGGATTATCTGAGGAACAGATGTCCGAAAAATCCCCAGCGAGACACTCGCTACAAGGGACCAAGGATGGGGAAAAGCCCTTGTCCAAGCCGTCGGGAAACGACGGCTCCCAGTAGGTGCGGGGCGACCTACTGGGGGACCCCTCAGTGCTGTTAAACCCCAGGGTAGGGGACATCAGCACAAAGCCCCGCGGGAAGCGGTGCTTTCTAGCACCGAGTTGGTGTACCAGCCAGGTTTGCTGGTAGTCCTTGCGGACGTGAAAGGCTTTGATAAGCCTTGAAGAGTCTTGATAGACTCTGGAGCGTCTGAAAATTATGTCAGACGGGCTTATGTTGTGAAGAGTCATCTGTATGCCGAGGCCCTAGAGGCACATTCTCGTGACGTTGTCACGGTCCGTCTTGCGACGGGCGTACAGGTTTCTGTACCCAAGGTCTCGATTGACCTTAAGCTGAAGTTTGCAGACTTCGACAGCTTAGAACATTGCCTAGTCCTGGATTTGGACTCGAGGTATGACCTCATTCTGGGCATGAAGTGGCTGGAACGCCACGAGCCATGGATAGACTGGAAGTCTAAGTCCATTGGCTCAACGCACCCGCGGTCGGGTGAAGCATTGGCGAGTCAAGAACCCACCTTTGCTCGAACGCAAAAGAGATTCTGGCGTGAGATGCCAGAGATTGGGATGTCTGAAATGATCATTCCCAATGGCGTTAAGGAAGAGTTCCTTAACGAGGGGGATTCGGCGGTTAATTCCCACGCCGTGAACGGCGAGACTGGTGAGTTACCTGTGGTAACTCCAATGGTAGAGGTAGAGACCCCTGTGGTTAAGCGCGAGGCGCTTCCACACAAAGAGACCCTTAGTTCGTCTCTTTTGCACGTCGGAAATGATTTCGACCACGCCGTTATAGGCGAGACTGGTGATCTACCTGTGGTAACTCCAGTGGTAGGGGTAGAGACCCCTGTGGTTAAGCGCGAGGCGCTTCTAAGCGAAGAGACCCGAAGTTTGTCTCTTTCGCACGTCGGAAATGATTCCGATTACGCCGGTATAGGCGAGACCGGCGAGTCACCGGTGGTAGAGGTAGAGACCTCTGTGGATAGGCGCGTGGCGCTTCCAGTAGATGGGGCAATTGACTCCCCCCATCTGGGCCTCGGGATGAGTCCCGAGGCCAGTATTCAGCAGTCCTACAGGATTCTGAATAGTGTGACAGATGTTGTCATAGAAGGCGTAAGCCTGGAACGGTTGCCTGGGGTAGGCGAATTGTTGTCGTTGGAGGAGATGTCCTTCAACGAGTTTGAGACTGCTTTGAAAGCAGATGAAATCGACGAGGTCGTCGTGTTGCGTCCGGAAGAGGAGTTGAACTCCTCATCCACGATGGACGAGTCAGTTTTGGTGAAAACCAAACAGGAATTAAATGCCCGAAGCGGCCTCAAGATCCTCGCGGATCCTGAGGACCCTTACCATTTCTTATTAAAGGAATTTGGAGATGTCATTAGTGACAACCCGCCGATGGGGTTACCACCGGATCGGGAAGTCCGACATGAAATTGATTTGGTTCCCGGAACCAAATACTGCGTCACTAGGCAGTGGCTTCTCCCCAAGTAACAATGCGACGTCATCGACGCATTCTTCAAGGGTAAAGAAGAGTCAGGGATGGTACGGGAGAGTAAGTCTCCCCACTCATCTCCCATCTTTTTGTTCGTAAACCGAAAGGAAAGTGGCGCATTGTGCATGCGTATAACAAGCTGAATTCAGCTACTGTACCCATGCAGACTCCGATTCCTCGGAAGGATGTCCTCCAGAACAATATGGCGGGCTGTACTGTGTACAGTGCCTTAGATCTGGTGGATGGGTATTATCAGGTGCTCATGAGAGCATCCGATATTCCGCTTACAGCGGTCAGCACGCCTAGCGGCATGCTGTGGGAGTGGATTGTTATTCCACAAGGGCTTTCAAATGCACCATCGACTTTCAATCGCTTGGTGACTCAACTCTTCCGCCCTCATAGAAAGTACGCTCAGACGTACTTCGACGATATATTCGTTCATAGTCGTGCGGAAGGCGACTCGACTGATGTTCAGACGCATCTGATACACCTTCGAGCATTGCTCGAATGTATGCGAGAGCATAAGTTATATGCAAACGCATCCAAGTGTATCTTTGGTGCTGAGGAAATTCCTTTCCTCGGATGCTTCATCGGTAAGGATGGAGTGCGGGCGGATACCGCGAAGGTGAAAGCCATTGTGGAGTGGCCTTCGCTTGTAAATCCTAGATATTTACGGAAGTGGCTTGGATTAGCCAACTATCTCAACAAGTACAGCGAGAACTACGCCGAAATGGCGAAGCCATTGACCGACCTCCTTAAGAAGGATGTTGATTGGTGTTGGGAAACCAAACACCAAAACGCTTTTGAAGCGGTTAAGGGGAGCTTGTAAAAGCTACCGTTCTTGCTCTCCCAGACCCTGGGAAACCATTTAGTGTCTTCTGCGACACTCCGATTTCGCAATCGGATGTGCTTTGTTACAAGCAGACGATGCAGGAAGGGAACGCGTAATTGCGTTTGAGTCGAGGCAGCTCAAAGCTGCGGAACGGAATTATCCCGTTCATGACAAGGCTCTACTTGCAATGAAGTATGCTCTTGACAAATGTAGGCTTCACCTACTCGGCTCAAAGCCGTTCGTGGTTTATACTGACCACACGTCCTTACGGACAGCGACAAAGTCGCCTCATCTCTCGCAACGGATGGCCCGTTGGCTCTCCTTCTTTGCGGAGTACAACTTTGACGTTAAGTATAAACCTGGCAAGCAGAACGTGCTTCCAGACGCGTTGTCGCGTCGTCCCGATTACGAGCTCGCTCACGCGACATTCGTCACCACGTCTGTGGTGGATCTCATACGCCAGGCGTATGAGAAAGACCCACAATGTACGGCGCTTATCCGCGCGTTAGTTGAAAAGGGTCTTGGCTCGTCTGAGCCAACCCTGTCAAGTCGAGCCAAAGCTCGTTTACATCGTTACAGGTACTGTGGCGGTCTGCTATTTTATATCACGAGCGCGGAGGACACTCCGCGGGTGGTAGTTCCTCATAATGAGGAACTGAAGTATAGAGTCCTCTTTGAGGCACATGACGCCCCTACCGGGGGTCATTTAGGTCGGGATAAGACCTACATCGCTTTAAGCGCTTTGTATTGGTGGCCCAATATGTGTAAGTGGGTCGGTGCGTATATACGTACCTGTGAGACGTGTCAGAGGGTTAAACCCTCCGCAAGTTCAGAAGCGCCTTTGGCGAGCTTATCGGTTCCAACGGAGTGTTGGAAATCCATTAGCATGGATTTTATCTTCGCTTTTCCGAAGGATAAGGCCGGGAACACCGGCATATTGGTCTTTGTAGACCATTTGAGCAAGATGGCTTACCTGGCGGCGATGCCAGAGTCCATAGATGGACAAGGAACAGTGAAAGTTCTCCTAGACCGTGTCTTTCGACAACATGGTCTACCCGATTCCGTTGTGTCGGATCGGGATTACCACGTGACAATTCTGGGGAGCGTTGTTTAAGGTGCTAGGAACCAAGCTACTCATGTCCACTGCGGATCATCCGCAGACGGACGGTCAGACGGAACGCGTTAATCGCGTTGTGGAGGATATTCTCCGGAGTTCATGTCCGGATTCTCCAAATTATTGGAGTGAGATTCTTCCGATGGTAGAATTTGCTATCAACAATTCGGTACATGCATCTACGGGGTTTACCCCGTTTTACGTGAACGGATTGGTGAATCCGAGGGTTCCGTTAACGCCACGTGTGTGTGGCCCAGGGCTTGAGGGGGGAGGATTCCCCGATGTCAGCCCTGTATCTGTGCGAAAGCACATCGATAAGTTTTTATCGACGCGCCTTACTGTCTTACGACACGTCTGCGATGCCATGGCGGAAATCCAAGACAAGCAGAAGGAGCAATCTGACCGAAAGGGACGGCGTAACAAAAAGGTATACAGAGTAGGAGAAAGTGTTTTATTAAACGCTAAAAATCTTCCTACACATGCAGTTTCAAATGTGTTGCGCAATAAACTGCGCCCCAGGTTTGTGGGCCCCTTTAAGGTGTTAGCCCGAAAGGGCTTGTCGTACACCTTAGACATCCCGAAGGCGATGCGTACGCATCCAACCTTCTATGTGGGTATGCTTAAGCCATACCAGGACCCGGAGGCGGGGCCCCTCCTGGAGGAGGGTGGAAAGGCGGATAGCCGTAAGGCACCGCAGGGCGAAGGAAGCCCGAAAGGGCTAAAATGCGACCACGAAGCTCCGCAACGGTCGTCTCGAGAGAGGCAAGCCGCCTCTCGAAGCGATCAGTGGCATCCCGCTCATCGCGGATCTCGTCGTGGAGATCATGGATGCGAAGGCTGTGTCGATCACAGCGCGCGCGAATCTCACGTCGCAATTGTGCGACCTCCTCCTCCAATGCTCGACGCGGAGAGTACTCCACACTTTCATGTGGAGCGGCTGCTGGCGCGGCGCCATCATCAGGGTCAAACCCAGTATCTGGTGAAGTGGAAAGGTTATCCACACTCACAGAGTTCGTGGGAGTTCGAGACTCCCCTACGGCAGGATTTCCGCGACGTCGTTGACGCTTTTGAGCGGGAGAATCCCGCTGTAGGTCAACGACCAGATGGGCATGAGAAGCCTCTTCACTCCCAATAAGTGGGAGTTGGCCGGAGGCAGATGTGGCGACCACACTGTCTCCGGACACCAGGGTGGAGACAGGGGCGCTGGAGTAGCGCGTGCGATACGGAGCACGTAGTTGCTCCATCGCCTTAGATTTGGCAAATGTAAGGCGCAACACCCTCTCCACCCAAATGTCTCGACGGGAATAGCTGTCATGCAGCTCATCGAAGCTGGGGAGAAGCTTCTCCCCTTCCGCCCAAGCGCGGAACTTCTTCTCTGCGTCATCGGCACTTTCTCCCGGAGAAAGAACGAAAGGAACCTCGCGGAGGTACTCAACAGGGGCACCTTGTGCCTGCCTGTTTAAGCGCTCTCGGTACGAGACGCTAGTGAACTGCTTTTGTGTAAGCAGTTGTTGCCGGAGTTTCTCACGGCGTTCGCGTTGGTACGGCTGTTCAGCCGCGGGGCCAGGGGTATAGGACGCTAGACTAGTCCTTACCAAACGCCTGGCCTATCTTGGAAGGTCACGAGGACCATCGAAATTATAAGCCGCCCTTGACCGGCGTTTGGGGGCGCGCAACGCAGCCCTTAGTGCCTGTGCGGCAAGTTGGGAGTCTTGAGCTGCGTCCAGCTCATTAGTGATGATCGCCTTAGGCGATTCGGATGTATCATCCGATACGGTCAGGGTGCCGCACTGGTTAGTGCATTTTTCTCTCGTGTGGGGAAGGGATTAGGCTGCCGACAACGCCGTTCGGCGCTGTCTGAGCGGCTCACCATTGGGGAGGTATCCACAAAGGCATCCACTTCCGAGTTTTCGGAGTAGTCTACCTCTTCTAGAGGAGACGCCATAGCACCACTAGAGGTGTACATATGGATGGCCAGGGGAACTGGCGTTGGAGTTCTCCAACAAAATTTTGATTATTCCGTAAGCAATAGTCTTGATGGGGGAGGATGTAACGGGGTTACATTCGTGTAACACTGAGTGTTGGTGTACATGAGTACACCACAGTTGAGGCCAGTATTGGCCGGGTTGAAAGGTTTCGAACCTTTGGTTATTTTAACCAATCAGGGCATGGGCCCTTGGGGTGGTGGGTCAGCCATCCACGTGTCAGTACACAGGTGTGTACACTACATTTTAGCTAGGTACGAATTAGGAATATTCTACTTAGTGTTACATATAGTTTATATTAGTTTAAATAATTACATATTAAATCTATTCAGTTTTACTTTCACTCCTTAGTACAGACGCACGACCTCGTCCGGTCGTGCGTGTAGTGAGTGCCGTAGCGTAAGGGGAGCCCTCCCCTTAGCTACACCCTTTGTAAGGGAGCCTTGCCGTAAAGGCACTAGTACAGGCTAGAGTAAACTAACCCGGGAATCTTGGCCCCGAGTAGGAGAGCTCTCTCCTACTAAGCCCTTAATAAGGGCGTATCGGCTAAGTAGCGGCGAACGCTGCTTTAAGGGAAGCCTTCCTCTGTGCGCTAGCCGCACCGTGCGTATACGCACCGGCTACACGGTCGCACTCAGGGGCGGCTGTGGTGAAGTGTACCACAAATTTGGTCACTTTTGGTCAAGGCAGTTGGTCGAGTTTCCGATTGGTCTAAACAAGGGGGGCTTTTTAGCCTATCAGATTCAAGGAGTATCAAGAACGCAGGTCTTGGGTGAGTCACGTGACATTGGGTATTTTACATAATTTTGTGTGGGTACATTAGGGACCACAGGGAGGTAGTATTATTGGTTAGTTGTGGTTTTTTCAAGTAGAAGTCTTTTGGTTACGGATTTTTCCAAGTAAAAGTCTTTTGGTCTAAGAATAAGTGGCAAAAACCTCTTCTGGTCTTGGTCTACACAGCAGCAAGGGGTCGCCGTTATTCTTTTCACGTACACTAGTCTCCTCCGCCCGCCGCGGAGTGTTTGAGGGCAGAGGGTTGAATTATCCCCTCTCGACTATTATACCCGGTCTGG
>CM047585.1:14858527-14929358 GCA_026184515.1 Peronosclerospora sorghi
GGACGATCGGACCAGATCTCGAGTGGTGGTCCGCGGAGTACCCCCTCCGAAAGTTGGAAGGCTGGGCGCGATGGTGGTAGTCAGGTTATCGATGCTAATGTTTTCGATTTCGAACTTGACTCCACCACACTTTTACCCTTGGAATGCACGTAATTTTTTTCTACATTTTTAGATCGCGATTCCGCTCGTTTCAGTAGCTCCAATTCGGTTTTATCGTCTAGATTTTTCGTGATCTTTTTGCTTCATCTTCACTGAGTGTTTCAATCGCGGTGAAATGCCTCGTCACCGTCATCACTCGATCCTTGAGCAGCAGCACCTTGTAGCCTTTTGTCTCATCGTTCTTGACCAGTATCAGCGCGCGTTTTTTTTGGCGTGCAAGCGCTTTTTTCTCGGGTCCCTCCAAACCATGCACGGGGACCCAAAACCACTATATCGGTGATATCCGGTCGCTTTCCCGTCAATACTTCGATAGGCGACAAAACGACCTTGACTAGCCCTTGTCATAGTGCCGTTGAGTGTATACACAATATAACCATCCGCCTCCGACCAAAAAAACGGAATTCCAGAACCAAAAACCACACACCGGACCATATTAAAAATGGTCCGGTTCATTCACTCCGCTTTCCCGTTCGAAGCGGGATTTCCGGCTTCATTAATTTGAGACGAATACCCGTCTGTTTGCAAAACAGATCGACGTTCTGGTATTCGCCACCGCCGTCTGTACAAGCACGTGTACACGGCACGAGAATTCATTCTCGAACCATGCGAGAAAATGTCCAAACATCTTGGCCACCCTGTCCTTGGTGCGTGCCGCAAACATGCGTACGTAAATCGAAAAATTATCCACAAAGACAACTAAAAATTGGTTTCCACGCCTGTACCGAGGAGTGATGGGACCCTTTAGGTCACTGCATATCACTCCTCCAATTCTGTCAATTGGCGCGTTCAGTCCGGAATCCACCTTCTGTTGGGGCTTACGCGTTACTTTTCCCTCAGCACAGGACAGTAAATTCGGTCTATTTGTGTCCGTGAGGACTTTGACTGACCTGGGGTCCCTGGCCAGTCTTTCGACGGTATCATAGGCCAGATGACTCAAGCGCACATGAAAATGGTGCAAGCTTCCAGTGTGGGCGTCGGTGGCGACGTCTTCCAAGACATAGCTTAACACCATGCCCGCAAATCCATTTGTATTGTAAGTCTTCTTAGTCACCGACAAAAATACTAGCCACAAATAAAGATCCATATGGCTTGATCCGAAACAACCTTTCACCGTTTAACATCATTTCAATCAAGTGACCATTATCCGCAATGTTACACCCTTTTTTCCACAGCCTGCCCAGTGAAATGAGTTTTCCGCCAGTTTTGGCGCATATTATACTTCGGTCAAGACAATGGCCGTTGAAAACTCATCGCATGTCCACAACGTAAATTTCTCGACTTTGGTGGATTTAAGCATACCGCCGTCTGGAAGCGAAAACGTATCTCTTGGAGCACACTTTTTGACGCCTTCCAATAGATCAGCGTTGGACACTAGGTGTCTACTAGCTCCACTGTCAGTAATCCATGTATTTTCATCAATTTTTCGCTCGCCCACGCACTTGTTCCTTCACTTCGGCCTGATTCCATCGTTGAGAGCACAACCTTCTTTGACCATTAGTCGCTTGACTTCTTGTTCTGCCTTCCGTTTTGGTTTCCACCACTTTGCGTCGCCTTTCCGGGCAATATCTCTGTATATGTTCATCTCCACAGGTATAGCACCCCCGCCTGTTTTCACTTGGGTGACTGCATGCGCTTGCATCCTGATGGGGGCCCTTCTTTTAAACGCGTCGTCTTCCAGCTCTTGAGTCCATGCAATGAGCTCTTTAGAGTGTCACAGGTTGTCCTGTCTAGCAGGATCATACCTGGCTATCAGCATAATTTTCATCCCAGACGCGGCAAACTCTAATATGATCTCAACAGTTAACTTTTTACTCGATCCTCTTTCACGGGACAGAGCTACTAAGTAAAGGTAGTGCTCGTGCAGCTTCTCTTGGCGTCCTTTTCCACAGCGAACCACATGGCAGCTTGGTGGTGGGATATATTTACCTTAAACCCCAAACACATCTGCTACAAAACCTAGTGAAGTTGTGGGCGCATCTGCCACCACGAGCCAATGTTTGAGTGGAAATATTCCGCGGTCATGCGCTCTAAATGTTCGCCGAGATTTTTCACCTTTAATCGCTCGGTCCAATTGAAACCAGATGTTAGCTTCTCAGTCTCGATAGCCTCCATGAACAGGTAGGCCCACTGTTTAAACCCGGCACCTCGGCATAAGTTCAGATCCTTCCCCGAAAACTTTCCACCGCCAGTCTGGGGATTTTATGCTCATGTGGCGGAGCAGTTAAACGTCTAACCACACAGTGCGTTGCAACCACCGTTAAGAGAAAAAGGGGGGGCATTGTCGAGTAAAGTGGAAACGACACCGCTGTCACCCTGCATGAATAAGAGGACCAAGAAAAATAATGCATGTTGTGTGAATGGATCACTCATTCTGGAAGAGTATCAACAAAACATCTTAACCGGGTTATCCACCACTGTATCTTGCTTAGGCGCAGCCGGTTCTGGCGTAGACATGACTTCATCTTCATCTGGGGAAAACTCCAGTTTTTTCTACGTCTGAGTAACTTTTTTGGGCCGTAATGGTGGAGCTTCAACAAACTCGTCTTTTTTAGCGAGTTCTAGCATACCCGGTGGTTTCGACTCCTTAACCGACGTATGTGTGGTGTCTGCTATTATGTGTTTACGTGGGACTAATACTTTTAGTCTCTTCCCGATACACCATTAGCGATGTCTCCCACTGATTTTCCGCTAATAATAGGGATACCATCAATCCAATATCTCCTGCAGTCCGTTCCAAATTAAAATCGCATGCATTTTCAACACTCTTCACGTCGGACGATCTCATAACCACATTTTGGCAACAACACTTCCAACGCTTCAACAGATTCTTGTAAATCTACAAACGAAGTGAGACCCTCTCTAGCTCTAAAGTTGGGTGCAGCCTGCATTACCTTACGTATCTCATATAGTGAAAACCAACTACCTGAATCACCCGGTAACTTGAGCACCTGTTGCTGGTACTGATACATCTTTGCACAGGCCTCTGAGAATGTGTATGTTCGATTGGTATCATCTTGAGAGTACTCCAACGTCAAATAGAGCTCTTGGACTTTACCTTTTGATACCAAAGCCATTTTATGTGTTGGGACTTTAATGTCGACGTTATTCCCGAGTTGAGGCATCAGTCGTGGTGAAGAAACTTAAAATCAGTGTTTCCAATCAAATTACAACACAAGAAGGCAACAAATCCGTCCTTCCTGCTTAAAATTGCCATGTTATTAGTAATAATGTCCGAACCAAAATGTTATCAAACACGTTATGGACACACTTCCCAAAGAGTCTCAGGCTGCTCCCAACTCTAGTGGCCCCAGATAACGGTTGTCTCTCTCACTTAGATGTTCACTTAAAGACCTTCTTGTATTAACTTGATTTCAGTATATGAACGATAAGGAAGGATTGCAGGAAGGTTGCAAAAGGCTGTTGGGTTACAGGGAAAATTAGAATCTATTAACTATTACCAAATACTATATCTAAGTCAAACACTTATTTTACCTACTACTTCTCGGTTACTTCGGTGCTGACTCCAATACTTGAGAGTTACTTCTGATACCCTCCATAATCCGATCGGTTGTGAGACGGCCGTCCATAGCAGCATCTGATTGGTTGAAAACCTTCACCCAGAACTCCAATATCACACCAAGCAGCCACACTGTGGTGAAGTATCATTTTTGTCTCAATTATGGATGACACTGATGTGAGTCAGTTATTGACAGGGCTCAGTCGCTACAGAAGTAATTGTCAAGTATTGGAGTTTTGGGTGAAGATTTTCGACCAATCAGATACAACCATGGACGGCCGTCTCACGACCGATCGGATTATTTACGTGCTTTACGTTTACCAAAGACTGGTGCTGATTGCAGAAGTTGTTTTGCTCTGCAAACTGGCTACGGGAGTCTATTATAGACTATGATCGACACGCTGCCCATTACAAGAGAAGCTTGTCAGGGACCTTGTTGGACTGCGACGCACAAAGCGTCACGCTGATGTATTTAGTTGACATGTACGGCAGACGAAAAAAAAGAGTACCGTCGCTTTACTGACCGTCTGGCGACTACGAAAAAGCTTGCTTTCCCTGATAAAGAAGCTACAATATTCATATGCACGGATGCTTCTGACCGTGGATGGTCATTTGTGGTAACGCAAGTGGAGCAATGAGAAGTGGAGCAACCGATAGCAGATCAGAATCATGAGCTAGTACACTGCAAGGGATGTATGGTTAAATGTGCCCAATTACAGTGGTCGATAACAGAAAAGGAATCATACCCAATCGTCAAAGCTGTTAAGGATTTGGAATATCTCCTTCACCGCACGAGGTGTTTCAGATTTTTTTACTATTTAAATCTGATATCAGATTTTTATCCCTTCAAATGAAGTTCGTAAGTATGTCAGGGAAAAATCGCAACGATGGACATTGCTATTGGCTGAGTACCGTTACGAGATTTAACATATTTAAGGTACCTACAATGCGTTGGCGGATTTAGTGTCACAATGGCTAGTGCCCAAGCAACCACGAGAGTGTGCAGTCAAGGCACTACATACTCGTACTACGAAAGCATTGTCACGACTACGTCCGTAGCAAGATGAATTTTTTATCTGACCATCCATGGAGCATGTGAAACAAGCTCACGTTTCCAAAGTCACGCTCCAGATGGGGACACGACCTCGCAAGATGGTGTGTTGAAATATGAACGAAAGACATCGATTCTCCACCAAGCCAAGGCGTTGCTTGTGCGTATTATAATTGTATCTCACTGTGGTTTGAATGCACATCGTGGGTCAGATGTTATTTTGATTCAATTACGTGTGTTGGAAGGACCCTCGCCCCGGCCGAAGCCCGACGAGAACGGTCTGGACAGCGGTGGAGGTACATCTCAGCGATGATCCTACCACGATTGCTGCCAGACTCGTTCCCTTTGGAATGGCCGATACTGGGCGCAAATGGGTCGGATGCAACTCTTCGACAAAATTGCATTTTGGGTAAGTACCCAAGTTTATGGGACATGCCCAATTTTATACTTGCGTTTATTAGGTTAAGTATTAAACTTAATTTAATATAGTCACTTTTTGATTTTGTTCTTCGAGCTCAAGTCAAGTTCTTTCGTTTGTGGAGTAAGTACGCCCTACTGAGGGTGTAACGCTATAATTTCTCTCTCGTGGAGCAATTTACCTACTGTGGAAGACTGTTGTTACACACGTTTTACTTCGTGGAGTGTTGCGAGTGGTAATTTGGAGTTAATAAGGTTACGATTGCTTTTATTACTGTGTTATCACGTTACCTTCGCTGTTAGGCTATTGTTTTTGCTTGAAGTTCGTTTGACTACTGGAACCTTGCGTATATAAGTGGTGATGGCAGACAAGGACGTAAACGAACAACGTGATCAATACGAAATGAAGAATTTATCTACTTTGGTGAAAGATTTGTGGAGTAACGCTTGCTGTGCAAACACGTCAAGGGGAGAAAACTTATTCAGCGACCATGAACAGAGTCACGAGTCCACAAGCCCTCCATGAGGTGTTGTATTTCGATTTCCTCTATATGGTATATTCATATGGTAGTACGAGCTATTTGGTGCTTTAAAGGATGAACTTACACACTATTGTGAGTTGATTGCTTGTGATTCACCGAACAGTACTGTGACGGCTGTTACTATCCTAGGCTGGGCCAAGCGTTTCGGGCTACCACACTCATGGGTTTCAGATCAAGCTTCGCATTTCAAAAATACGTTGCTTAATGAGCCACGAGTTCGTATGAAGACCTTACGCACGTTTGTACCTGTGTATACACTTTGGGTGAACGGCACTATTGAACGTTTAAATTGGGATATACTACAAGTAATCAAAATGTTATTGATGGATCACCAATTAGACACAAGAAGCTGGGAATATTTACTGCCACTGGTACAAGCAAATTTGAATCAAACTCCAGTCATCTCACTTGGGGGGTGGGCCAGTTGAATTGTTCACGGGTCTTAAGGTGTCTTCTCAACTTAACACTTTGATGTATCCAGGCGATGATCATGCTAAATCAAAGCTCATGACGATCAACGTGGATACAATAAAGGGCGACTCTTGATTCTCTACGACGAAGTTTACGAAATGCATGAAGAAGAGATCGACATCAAGACCAGGACTCGCATGTATCAGAGCATGACCAAGAAGGGCAAGTTGGAGAATTTTGGCAAGGATGACTTTGTGCTGTGGTCTCGGGTGGATGAGTGCATTTGAGGGATATAGTTGATGGTTCGATGGGTAGGGCCATATCGTGTGACCGGAGAACTACCGCATTCTTTCTCCATCCAACATCTCATCACGGAAGATGAGTTTGAGGTGCATGGTTACCCGCTCGTGAAGACAAACACTTTGATGTCACTGAAGAAATCAAGGAATACGTTGCCAAAATAGGAATCGTCCTGGGTGTTGGGGCTTATTCATGACAACCGCTACAACGTCACCACCAAACAATGGGGACTATTGATTTCATGGCGGGGATTACAGCGGATTGAAGACTCTTGGGAACCCCTTGAAAACATGAAGGCAGATATTCCAGCTTTCGTGCGGGCTTACGCTGACGAACAACGAGATGGTGAATTGCTTACATAGGTTGACGATGAATAGTGGGTGTCTGACCGAGACAGAGTCTGGGGAGGTAGTGTGGACCGTGGAAATCAATCAAACGCCACTGTCTCGAACTACATACGAATTGCATGTGACAGGACCATCAGGACTAGCAAAGTTCTAAGAATATAAATTCAAGAACATTGTGGAAGTCTGGGCTGTGTACACCAGCAACGCGTCAGTATGCAAAATACAATTTATCTTTTACTACGCATTTCATACTGGTTGTCTACAAGCAAACGTTAAAACATTGTGTGTTATGAATGTACAGAAACACTTCACTTTATACCCATTTTAGTATTTAAGCGACTAACACGCAAACAATGGGTGTCCTACTTTTACAAATGTATCTTAGGCTGCATGCAGGAAATTGATTTGGCGGTTGTTGAGGTCGAAATGGTGCACAAATCAAACTCAAAGTACCTCGTTGCAAACTCAATCCATGAGCTGATTGTCTTTTATACAAGACGGAGCAGTGTTTCCTTCATGTTTTCTTTCATACATAGCATGTCATTTAAAAAGTTAAATGTCTGGATCGACCAATTGTCGTAAATAACTTTTTGTGCCTTACTCAAGGCTTACGTACTTGTGTATGTTCACCTGCCGTGGTTTATACGAAAGAGTCAAAGAGTTCAATTAGTGCAACCACTTTACTCATTCCCAATTTTGCACTCAATAATGATTTTCATTCTCCAAGTCTTAGAAACTGATACTCTAACCGCTTGCGACACTTTTGCTCAAAATAATCCATCAAGGATTTCCGGCAAGGAGCTCGGCGGCCCTCATCGCAAATACTTTTTTGATACGGACGCTGTGGTACCTGGAATGAAAGTGCGCTCCGTCTCGATCTTAGGAGCGGAACGCATTGATGCTATGAGAATGACTATTGTCAAGCCAAACAACGAGGAGCGAAACTTCCGTCATGGCGGGGATGGAGGCCCGGAACAAACCTGGTCTCTCGATGATGACGAGTTCATCAAGCGTATTTAATGGACCACTGATACGCAGGAAGGCCACACGAGCGTATTTTGGCTCGGGTATATTACGAGTACAGATCGCAGTCTCTCCGTATTGGAATGGCTCGGGCGACTATTGCACCCACCAGGCACCGGTTGGTTACCAATTAGGTGGTTTTCGGGGCATATCGTTGGCAACGACATATTTTACCACTAAACAACGGCACTTACTCCTACTTCATCTTCAAACCTGCTTCACAAAGTTTCACGCCGAAACGCATCCGTCCCTTCCAACTACGTTTTTTACGCTAGCTTGCTGTCTATCAGCAAACTTGGTATTTCATTGAATTTGTATTGATGCGATTTCCAAACCAAACAAACCACCAGTACAGTACATCATTTGTTTTCCCCAATGACAGATAACCCAAAGTTTTTTTTTATATGTAAGTCGTGTAGGTTCATCAGCTCAAATTAAAGCGATGAAACAAATTGGTTTAGTTTCTAGTGGATTTTTTTTTAATTGGTTGTTTATATGAACGATATTACACGTTTTATTAATTATTATTGAGCTTTAGTACATACTATGCCTATATTTTGTATTGTATTATTTATCTACATATATTTTTTAAATTATGATTCAAGTATTGAAAAAAATATTCATAGATAGAATTATATATATATATATATATATATAGGGAATATGTTTCCCGACAAGGGATCTTTGCTATCCCGACAAGGGGCAAGTGATATCCCGACAAGGGGCGCGATTTGTCAGGAGCGTGTATCCTCTGATTTTACCGTCTACCTTGAATCTTTCCTGTCTTATGAAAGGAAAAACGGAGAAAATTAAAGGAAACTAACTACTCCGTAACAACACAGCCAAGCTCGTTATTTTCTTTCTTCTTGTTATGCCCTTTGATTGAAGAAAGGAGCATGCTTGCACGACTGTTGGTCCTGCTACAAACGAGCACGAACTGCCTCTAGAGACGCGTATCTGGCGTCATCCATTAGTGACAGCAGCGCACGACGCAGACTATTATACATGTCTGGGTAAAGACATATCCTCCTGTGCAAGCTTCTTCTTGACCCGATGACGTTCCTTTGGCTCCTCGAAACACGCAGGGCAGTTTTCGCTAATCACACGCAGACGCGAGTCGTACGCAAATTTGCTTCATGGTACGCAACTGGCCATTATGCATAGCCGACATCAGGAAACTCTCTGCTAAATCATCCCAGTGCTGAGCCAGGACAAGCTTATTAAAACCATATTTTCGACAGCACGTGTAAAGAACACCGCGGTTCATACGAGAGCAATATCTACAGAGCGAGTCCCCGTTCATTTCACACATTGCCCGCTCAATGATGTTCTCCGATCGGTAGTAACATGGTACGCCAAACACGTGCATATAGTCCTTTACTGAGCTTGGGTCGAAAGAAGGCGTCTGCGGGTCCATAGTAGCACAAGCAAGTTCAAAGTGGACGGGAGCGCGCTTTTGAAAGCTTAATAGCACATGCAGCAAGCTTTGCGAGTCTTTACCGCCTGATACACCGAGTAGCAATTTCTCTCCCTCTTCAATCATATCCCACTGTATCAATGCTTGACCCACCGAGCGTAAAAGTTTTTTTGACGGGGTTGGAAATAGCTTCGTACTACTTGTCTTATGGTGATTACCCTCGTAATTTCCTCAACTGTGGCTGTCGTCGTGTCACATGAGGATGTCAGAACTTTACGCACTCCGCTACTACCATTTCACTGGCAATCGTCGAGCGAAGCGGGTAATTACCTCTCATTACACAGCCATTCGACGAAAAAGCGACTTTTTGTGGTTGCTTCTCCCATTGAGAAGCTGGAATCTGCAGAGCGGTACAACACGTCAAAGGACTACAGACATGAGCACTAGAAGTCAATGCATCATTCCACTGATCTTGAAGCCCGCGCGCAAAGTTATTGTATCGTGCAGGATGAAAGGGGCCACGAAGAGTATCCAGTATGACTGATTCGTCTCCCTTTTTAATCGCTTCTGCCACCTCAGAAGGGTACACGAACCATCGAAGTGCCTCATCGTCCGCTTCATCCAGCATTTGAGATGCAGAAGGAGCGACTACCTGAGTTGGAAGATATTTTCTATTCAGTTCGTTCGCTAGTCGACGCGCTTGAGCCAAATTCTCACTACGGCTGGCAACTAGCGCCTCGTCATCCTTATGAAGGCTCTTGGAACGTGATTTCGTCTCCAAGGCGGTTGAAAAATGAGAGATTTACTAGTGATTTGGAAAATTATGAAAGAGACTATAATGCTTCCACACCCCACTTTTGTGGTTAAACTTGTAGAGTGGCAGGATTTCCCGTAAATTACTTTCCTCGAGTGTTTCTCGACGTGTAGCTTGTTCGAGCGTGAAAACCTCTTGAAATATGAGCACCGTGTCACGTGGATCGATGGTCGTCCGTCCCGCAGCCATTTCCACGTCTTGTGCTCGAGGTTGCGTCGTTTCAGTCTCGTAGACGGTTGAAAGTGAATGTCGGGGCGTGGCAACTGGCATCAACGATCATGTTCGCGTTGACACATGCAACGGACTCGAAGATTTCCGTCGTCACCGTTTCTTCATGGGCGTCTCGGCTATTTCCTCCTTGTGATCGTCGTATTTAAAACTGGACGTGCTCTTGATACTAGTTGCCTCTTTCCGCACCGACGTAGCTCCCTATGGATCTAACGTCGCTCTTCAATTATCGGTTCCACACTCGGCTCTACCATCCTCTGTACCGTCGTGTCGTCGCCACTTGGCACCGTTTCTACCGTCGTCTCGCAAGGGACACGTCACATTTCGTGATTGGACGTCGCTCGAGCGTCGTATCACCGGACTCGTGCTTCGTTTCAAACGTGTTATTGTTCATCGTGTCCGTCTCTGCTTCGATAGACGCGACCATCGCCTCCATCGCTTCGGAACTCACAGTCTCACGTCGGACGGGACCATCCTAGTCCTGCCTCTCGCTCCCAAGGAAGAGCGCCATCTGTTGGCACAGGTCATCTTTCGCAGCAGATGCCGCTTCGTTTGACGTTTCAAGTTAGGCGGTGCGCGTGTACTGGGGCTCGCCGTAGAGCCGCCGCTAGAAGTGCTTTGCAGTCTTATGACTTAGTTAAAATCGAAAAGTGAAAATTATAGGGAGCCAGTTTCCCGACAAGGGGTCTTTGTTATCCCGACAAGGGGTCTTTGATACCGCGACAAGGGGACGCGTTTTGCGTTACTCTGCCACCTGTCCCTCCGGCTCAAACTAATCCGCTGCGCCACTTAATAAAAAAACTTTTTCTATGCTGTAAAAACGCCCCTTGTCGGGATATCACATGCCCCTTGTCGAAATAACAAAGACCCCTTGTCGGGAAACAGCTTCTCTCTATATATATATATTATTAACTTATTTTAGAAAACGATTAAAAAAAACTATATATATATATTTACTTCAAATTGTTAATAATTTTAAATTGCTTCTTATTTAAAAGTAAAATATTTTATTTTACTTTTATATCAAAAAAGTTATAACATTCAAAATTATTTTTTTATAATTTAAAGCATTATTTAAATTCATCGGTTTCATTGGAAAAATAAAACCATGATAAAAAAGATATATGCTTTTCTATCAATTACATAAATATTATTAAAAAATACAAATATATCGTCTTTTTGTGTATTTTAATTCTTTTGAACCAAAAAATAACGTATTTACTTCTTGATTAAAAAGAATTATTTATTAAATGATAATATGAAGTAAATATTTTACTAAACATCAAAGAGCTTTCTAAAAAACAAAAATTAATTAAAGTCTAAACGGACCAATTGTTAAATCATCTTCTTGTATCATATATATATCAAATTAAAGATTCATGTGAAAATTCTAAATTAAAGGAAAGTATTATTTTGTGTGGTAGCTAGCTTTGCATATAAATAAACCGCAACATGCTGTTTTGCGATTGCTAGTGATTCCAACATCATTAGGGCGAGTTTCAGCCCTTAATCCGAACTAAGATAAATTTTAAAGATTTTCTCCAACTTAGTCATTATTGCCTCTCATTTTGATTATCATTGTAGCACCTGTGTATCCCAACCCATAATAAATACGCTAAAATTCGATTAAGTTCTGGTAAATTAAAATTAATTTTATTAACTTTTATGCTACAGTAGGTACTGTATCTAACATTAATTATAATAAAATTAAATTAGGTAAAGCGGGTCGTTCTCGATGGTTAAATAGACGACCAAGTGTAAGAGGAGTTGGTAAAAATCTAGTAGATCATCCTTATGGTGGTGGTGAAGGTAAAACAAGTGGTGGAAGACCTTCAGTAACACCTCATGGTAAAATAACAAAAGGAAAATCTACTAGTAGAAAGAAGAAAAAAATATTTCTTAAATAAAATATATTAAGAAGTAAATATATAGGTCCATTTTTTAAAGTTAATTTAAAAAAACAAAAATGGGTTTTGAAGTTAAAGCTCCTACTGGACATAAATCAATTAAATTACCAGAAAATTCTGAATTAAAAATTTTAGGATAATAAAAATTAATCTCAGTTTTAGTACCACCACCTGTTGTTCCTAAATCATCAATTCCACAAATTTAATTTGCAAAACGAACACAACGTTTACAATGAATACATCTAGTCATAACAGTTTTAATAAAAGGACCACAGTATTTATCTTCTACACTACGTTTATTAAAAAAAACGACTTCGATCTGAACCAAAAATCATAGTTTGATCTTGTAAATCACATTCTGAAGCTTAATCACATATTGGACTATTTAGTGGAGCATTGATTAATAAAAATTCTAATACACTTTCTCTAGATTTTTGTACTAAAGGTGTATCTGTAAAAAATTTCATATTAGGCATTAAAGGCATAGCACATGAAGCAAAAGGTTTTGGGCCCGAGTGTTCTAAGGGGTTACGGTCAGGTCGTAATGTTTTCGAACCCGTGGGTTCAAATCCCACAGCTGACAACAGACCATTCTACGTCCGTCTACTTACTACCTACTGCTATGGATTTCTTCCTGGCTGGTTTCTGGATGTTTTTATCTACGCCTACTTTAAAAAATTAATCTTTCTATAAAAATAAAGTTGCTGGCCCATTATGAAAAAGGTACATTGTTACTTTTTAAAAAAGCTCCAATTGATTGTTAACATTAAATTTCAGGATCCTTTCAAACTCAAAAGTTCTTTTTCACCTTTCCTTTACAGTACTTGCTCACTATCGATTATTAATTTTTAAAAGGTTTTGAGGGTGTTTCCCCAATATTAAAAAAAGAATGCACATATCTCTTTTACTAAAATAAAAAAAAATCCACAGGACTTTCATCTTTTTTAGTATTTTTTTAATTTTTTTCAAATAATTTAATGTTTTTATAAACCTAATTTGCATTTTCATTCGTCATTACTAACGGAATCTTGTTTGATTTTTTTTAACAGTTAATTAGATATTTCAATTCACTATTTCTTAAAAATTTTCACAAAAAGTTTTCTTTAGGAAATCTATATTTTAAAATAACATATTTATTTGAGATAGCTTTTCGCATTTTTTACGTCCTAAAAAAATGCCAAGGCATCCATTTAATATTTTTATTATTTATTAGTATTTCTACCTAAACAATAGAAATAATTTAATATTTAATTTTTGAAAAAGTATAAACATATATACATAACATAGTTTATGTATTATATTGTTAAAAATAATTACGATCTTGAAAATTTATTATATTATATTTTTACTTTAATTATTGTTATAAATTAATTTTTATAAAAATTATATTAAAAAGATCGATTTTTTATTTTAGTATAACGAGCTAATTTCAAATTTAACTAAAAGGGTATAACTATAATAATAAAAAATACTATATTATACTTATAACACCAAATTCTACAAAAGGATATTCAACAGGACATTGTCCAACCCAACCTAATAATAAAAAACTTATAACTAATAACCAATAACAAACTTTAAAAATAGGTCTAAAAGCTGTACTTCTAATTTCTGCTGAATTTGTTAAAGGAATTGTTAATAAAATAAATAATGAACCGAACATAGCAACACCACCACCAACTTTATTAGGAATAGATCTTAAAATTGCATAAAAAGGGAAAAAAATACCGTTCTGGAACAATATCTAGAGGAGTTTTCATTGGATTTGCTTGAATATAGTTATCTGGATTACCTAAAGTATTTGGATAAGAGAATATAAAAATAAAAAATATCAAAAAATAATATTATTAAACCAAATAAATCTTGGAAAAATCTAATGCGCCCCCCCCCAAATGAGAATTTCGAATATTTTTTCACAAAAAGTTAGGAAAGCGCTATTTGCCCCCCCCATTTTGACTATTCCCCCCACTTTGGTCTTTATTTCATTTTTTGCACTTACGAAGAGTGGCTACAAGAAGAATGTTCTCGACAACACGGAGACTTGTAGGGCGCTGCTGGCCGAAGCCACTTGCGCGTTCTTTCGCTGCCAAGGGAAAGATTGGTAGCGCTGCGGTGGAGGAGATCGTGGATCTTACGAAGGTTGTGCCCACTAATATCCTCAAGGACGGCGTGCATCCGGACCTTAAGGAAAGGTCGGAATACCCTGAGTCTCTTTACACGCTTTTGGACCCCAAGCTTACGCTTGGAGAATTGGAGCGTACGGGTTTTGACAATTTGAAGATGGAAGATCAGCACCGCTTTCTTGGGCTCCTCAATCGACAGGCTATCAAGGCGAGCAATGCTGATAAAGCGAAGAAATAAAACACACCAAGCGAGGGATGGTGTAATAATAGTAGTGATCATGAAAAGACGAATGTATGCCAGTTATAAGAACATTGTTATAAACATCACAAAAACCATGTATTGCTCTTGCTTTCTAGCATGGATTGGAGCAGAAATTCAATACTCGAATTGCTGTTGAGCACATTCACAGCGCTATGAACACCAATTTCAATAGTATTTAGCATATGTGCTTATGAGTTATCCGGGAGTCCTCCTGGCACAATCTATACCAATCAAAAATTTTTAACGACTTCAGTTATCAGCAGTGTGTAAGACTGTATCATACCAGGCAGACGTTGTTTCCGTTGAGAAGAACTTGGTCCAGTTTCACCTCTTTCTTTCCCTCAGGAGTGTTTTCACTAATCACAAGAAGCATCAAGAGTGGAGACAACGCCAGATCCACAAGACAAAAACGCGTTATCTCCGGGCAATTCAACAACTTACTACTCGGTTACGTCATCCAGCACCATGTCTAAAAAACGAACATAGAACAGCACACGATTGAAAACGTTAGAGAAACCCGTATATTTCGAGCACATAATTAATCTTCGTTTAATACTTACTGACGTAGTCGTCAAAGCCACGGAGTGTCCCGTTAAATTCCTTGTTGCCCTTAATGACAATCCAGAGCTTGGATCCGATGTACTTATCAATAAGCTCTACGTTCAGACAAAAACACAGCAATGAAACAAACTATTTAGCAGTCTTTTTACTCGCGGTAGTGAAAATCCGGACGTCTAGACGTCATTAGTACACCCACCAAGCTGCAATATGCGTCCTTGTGAAATGTTGTAACTACTTAAGTGGCGCACATGACATTTGGTACATTTGCACATTAAATCAAGGAAAGCGCTATTTGCCGCCAAAATGGGGGGGGGGGGCAATAGCCAAAATGGGGGGCAGATAGCGCTTTCCTATTCATGGGTGCCTCAACAGCGATTATGTGTGTGTGTGTGGAAATAACAATTTTGGGGTGTGGAAATAACAATTCCCTTTCGGGGGGGGGGGAATAGACAAAATGGGGGGGGGGCAAATAGCGCTTTCCTAACTTTTTGTGAAAAAATATTCGAAATTCTCATTTTGGGGGGGCGCATTAGATTTTTCCTAAATCTTTTGTATAAAAATAGGGGATTGTTAAATCGCCCCCCCCCCCCCAATTTTTAATTCCCCCCCCCCCCCGCCCATTTCTACACATTAATGTAACAATGTGCTTTTTATATTGTAAAGAAGTTAGAGCTAATGACCGTCGCCTTGAGGCGTTTGTGGTACAGGAACGGAGCGCTGCAGCGCATATAGAGGATATGGAGGATCTTTTGAGTATGGCGGCAATTTTGAGGACACCACAAGCATATGTTCTGTGCCTGGCGGTCTGTTGCGTCGAGAATGTGTGGTAGTGGGGATTGATGCAACTGATTATAGATCTGTGCAGGAAGAGCAACAATATACGCGAAAACATGTTCGGCACGATCTTTTAAAGGCTTAAGCTGGCTTTAGTTACCCAGAAGCGAGTCAAGAAAAATGCTGTTGGCCTGTTGCCACTGGGAATTGGGGCTGAGGCGTATTCCGAGGCGACCGTGAGCTTAATTTTTGATTCAGTGGCTAGCAGCCTCGCTTCGCTAGCAACTGCTACAAATGTGCGTTTCTAAAGGTTTCATACGTTGCGGGAAAAAAATGACACCATACGTTTTCTCATACTAGGGATATGGATTTGATCAAAGTATTGAGTCTTCGTGGTGCGCCACCTCTCACGTCTGATTTACTTATTTCCGTCGCCTTATAGTTACTTAACCGTCTACCCGATCAACTTTGGTACGAAATTGCTCGCCATTCTTTTGCGAGTCCGGACGCACCTACAAGTCTACCCTTTCATCCCAAGACGATCACTGCCATTTCGACAGAAATCCACAAACACCATAAGGACGTCCGAATTCGTGGATTAATCCAACCTTCACGCTCCTTAAATAATTTGACCACGGCAAAGTCGCCTCGTCCGACTTCTCACCCTTCAACGCCAGGACCTAGCTCGAGATTTGTTCGATTACACTGGAAAAAATATAATTATTTTTGAATGCATTTTCTGTTCTGGTAAGTGCCATTTCACATGTTCTTGAAGAAGTTGTTTGTTACGATGAACGTCAAAGGAAGCAAGGTATCGTCTCGATAACATTTTTTTGCCGACATTGTTACTACCTTAAGTCACAAGTTAGACATCAAAGATAGAGGCATTGTTTTCTTGCTTTTATTTAATGGCGACTGGTCTTAAACTTAGGGCAAGCAGCTTTACGCTCTGATTTTTCGTTCTTTAGCAGAGCGGGATATTCTTGATCTGTTGGATCCGGCGTGAAAACATAGGTAAGCACCATGCGACCTCCGTGGTAGAGCAGGTAACCCGGGATAACAAGGTAAACGAGTCAAAAGTAGCTCGAAATCATGAGTCCAGCCTGCACAAATAATGTAATGATCAATACGTCCATTGCATACCTAGAAAAGTGAGCATTTAGAGACAAGTTAATAGTGTACCTTTGTCCAGGCATTACCAATGGGTAAACCCTTTTTTATTTACGTACTTACTGGTTCCCCCTTCTTCTGCAGCCCCATCACCCAAGATTAACTGAAAAGGTGATTGCTGTTAGAAAAACATAACCCATATCCGGGATGTGTAGAAATGGGCGGGGGGGGTCGAATTAACAATTGGGGGGGGTTGATTTAACATTCACCTAAAAATAAGGATAAAAAGAAATATTTTCCGTTTTGAATGTAATACCTAATGGATTATTTGAACCAACTTCATGTAATAAAACTAAATGAATTAAAACAACACCTATAATTATAAAAGGAAAAATAAAAGGTATACTAAAAAAACGATTTAAAGTAGGATTATCAAAAGCAAAAGCATCCCCCAAAAACTCATTTGACCCCTAGGTAAAACATATCCCATAAATGCTTTGCCATAATTAAAATAAAAATGATAATACCTGAACACCAAATGCCCTTCGTGGGGTAATATACGATCCATAATATAAACATCAAACATATGTTAAAATATTGAATATGTAACGGATTCGAACCGATAACATTTTCGGTGTAAACGAAATACTCTACCAATTAAGCTAATTATTCAATTGGGCCTAAGTAGATTTGAACTACTGACTACTTTCTCCAATAAGTTTTTTGTTATAAATTGAATCTAAAAAATATATCCTTTAAGTATATATAATAATAAGCACTAGCGAAGTGCAAGCGGGCACGAAAAGCAGAGTCGCCTTGTTTTTCTTTCCTTTTGGTGTTTATTCAAACATGTGCGCTCATCAAGGGAAAATATGAGTCTGGTATGAACTGACGACGACAAACGCGCTGACTGGTTGTAGGTAGCCTATGCAGTCGCCATCATTTACCACGTCACTTAGGGAAATGAGTCCAAACAGGTAGCAGCTATGGAGCAAAAAACACCTAAGCGGCAAGGGTTCCCAGACAATAATGAACTCAAGACTTTTAGAGCTTGATTAGCGGTGCGGCAATGAAACCTATATTATGAAGTAAAAACCCAAGAGAGAAGATGCAGAAGAACCATGGACCACGAGAGATGATCGAGCATATCCTTTGGAAGTGTTACTGCGTTTGAAGCAACTCCTGAGTCATCATTGACTGGGTAGCATAGACGTGACAAGGACATAGATACATTCAAGACGTGATGTGTGCCGGACGATGGACACCACCTCACAGTAATGTAATGAACTAGACTACTACTATGCCTTTCAGTGTATTTATTGTTTCCAACCTTGCTCTCTATCTCCTTACATGCAATAATACAAACGATGAGATTTTGCTGTCACTCATCTTACTTTGGCGCAAAAATGACAAAGTCTAACAACGTTCAACACAAACAAGAGCGACCCCCGCATCGTAATGCATTATTTCGAATCGGCAACTATTGGAAGTGGTGAAGACTATCTCATGGATTTAGAGTTCGAGACATGAGAGGACATTGAAATATCGAAAAGAGCCAAATTTCCATCACGGTGATATGAAATTGGAGATTATTAAAGATGCCGAGCGAGATATTGACAAGAACTTTTTTTGAGGAGTAGATAGCAACACACTTTCAGAATGAGAATAAGGAGGAGAAAAATGACGAAGGTAGGATCAAAAGATTAAGCAACCAGAAGAGGGGCAAAGAAAGAGAAAGAACCAGAAAAGAGAAGCGTCGAAAGAAAAAAAACGACCAGTCTCATGAGGAACAGAAGACGGAGGATGTTGGAAGTGCGTGTACCCACTTTGTGTTTTTGCGCCCTTACAAGATGGCGAAAACCCATTGGCTGGAATGGGAGTATATATTTGGGTATACATTGACGGTTACTCTTAAGTTGCATTTTAGTATGACTGAATCTTTGGGTAAATTTACATAATAATCTTTCAATTTTATCTCTTTAAGACAACTCAGCAGAAACTTACACGGCGCGTCAACTTCGTGCATTCTTCAACCTCTGCTTTAGATCCTACCTGATCAACAGTGATCAGACCAGGTAGTTTAAGATCTACCATAGTTGAAATAAAGTTACGCTTATTTTCTAACAGTTATGAACCCAAGACTGGATTAATTATCTCGTGGATTTTTCTTGGCATTACGATTGTGTTTTGTTGGATTATTATGTTTCTCGTCACGTGGAATTAGTGGAAAGTCCCCTTGTTGTAAGGGATAGTGGAGTGACGATTGATTTTTTTATGATTATCGATTTACTTTAAGATGAGTGGTTATGACGATAATGAGGTGCTGATGTGTTAAAGGATAAGGTCTTAAGGACATCTCTGTGCGACTGACTGCCGTTCGAGAAGGCCAGGGCAAGTGGTCAGTTGGTAGTGTCTTGTCCGGGTCGAAGAAGGGCTCCCATGTACGTGTGAAAGACACGGAGTTTCGCGATAGTCTACGAAACTGCCGTCCGTTCGGCCAGCAGATGACTCTGCATGACCTGGGCGACGACGAAGGGGTAGAAGTTGGCGCGAGGCCACGCCTGAATGTGAATGCGACACCTCGTAAGGCACCAGACGGAGTGCCGGAAGTAGACGGTATGAACATACCTGCTGAACAAATGCATGTGCCGAATTTTGGTCATGTGTGACATAAAATCCCCAAACTAGCAGTTGAAAAGTTTTCGGGGGGGGGGCTATACCCATGCCTAGGTGCACGTTTTAAGCAGTTGGCCTACCTTTTCATGGAGGCCATCAATATTGGTGAGATAACATCTGGCTTCATTGGAATTAGCGGTTAAAAGCGAACAAGCTCGGTGAGTACCTAGACGGCATGGCCGCGGAATTTTTTCGCTCAAACATTGGCTCGTGGGGGAAGATGTGCCCGCAGTTGAATTACATTTTGGAGCAGATGTGGTTGGGATTTAATGTCAATATATCCCACCACCAAGCTGCCATGTGGTTTGCCGCAGAAAAAGACTCTAAAAAGACATGGACGCAGCACTATTTGTACTTAGTAGCTCTGGCCCAAGAAAATGGGTTGAGCGAAAAGTTAATTGTGTAAAATATCGTCAAGTTCGCCGCACGTAAGCTGAAAATTATGTTGATGGCCAGGTATGATCCTGCTAGGCAGGACTACCTGTGCCATTCCCAAGAGCTCATTGCATGGGCTCAAGAGCTGGAAGACGATGTGTTCAAAGGGAGGGCTCCCGCCAGGATGCAAGCGCATGCAGTCACCCAAGTGAAAACTAGGCGGGGGTGTTATACCTGTGCATATACATAAGTATTGCCCGGAAAAACGACGTAAGAGTGATGAAAACCACAATCGAAGGCCTAACAAGAAACCAAGAGAGGGAAGGCCAAAGAAGGTTGTTGTGTCGACAATGGAATCCAACTTAAATGCAAGAATTAGTACGTATGGAAACGATGAAATTAATGAAAACTCATGGATTATCGACAGTGGAGCTAGTAGACACCTAGTTTCGAACGCTAATTTACTGGAAGACGCTAGAGAGTGCGGTCCAAGCGGGACGTTTACGCTTCGGAATGGCGATATGCTGAAAGCTACAAAAGTCGGGAAAATCACGTTGCGTACGTGTGATGAATTTTCAACGGTCATTGTCTTGACCGAAGTATACTTCGCGCCAAAATTGGCGAAAAATCTGATTTCGCATGGTAGACTTCGCGAGAAGGGAGTGAACCATCGCCGACGATGGTCACCAGGTGCAAGTGATGCTGGAAGGCGCAAGGTTGTTTTATGTCAAGACATATGTATCCGTGTTGTGGCGTATTTAACGGTGGATAAGAAAAGTTATAACACAAATGATTTCGCGAGCATGGTGTTAAGTAGTGTGTCGGAAGACGTCGCTGCTGACGTCCACATTGGAAGATTATATCACTTTCATGTGCGCTTGGGTCACCTGGCCTATGATACCGTCGAAAGACTGGCCAGGGACCCCAGGTCAGGCATAGTCCTCATGGACACCAGTAAACCGAATTGCCTGACCTGGTCGGAAGGCAAAGCGACGCGAAAGGCTCATCCAAAGACAGATTCCGGTTCAAATTCGCCGATTGACAGAATTGGAGGAGTTATTTGCAGCGACCTGGAGGGTACCATCACGCCTCGGGATAGGTGTGGGAATAGATACTTGATTGTCTTTGTGGATCACTTTTCGAGTTACGTACGTGTGTTTGCTGCGCGTACCAAGGACAGAGCGGTCAAGATGTTCGGACATTTTTTGTCATGGTTTGTAAATGTGTTTTCGTGCCGTGTACACGTGCTGCGCACGGACTGAGGAGGCGAAAACCAGAGCGTCGATCTTTTCTGCAAACAGACTGGTATTCGCCTTCAAATTACTGAAGCTGGGAATCCAGATTCGAATGGAAAATCGGAGCGAATGGAACCGAACCATCTTTAGTATGATCCGGTATATGATATTCGGCTCAGGAATTCCATTGGTTTTTTCGTCGGAGGCGGCTGAGTATGCTGCGTATATACTCAACCGTACTCCGACAAAATATAATCAAGGTCGCTTATCACCCATTAAATTATTGACGGGAAAACGACCGGTACTCACGGGTATCTTTGTTTTTGGGTCTCCGTGCATGGTTTGGAGGGACTCGAAGAAGAAGGAAATTGCAAGACATGCTGAGCGCGCGTTGATGTTGGATAAAATGATGAGACGAAGGGTTACAAGATATTACTGCTAATAGATCGGGTGGTCACGGTGACGAGGCATGTCATCGCGATCGAAACGCTAAGCAAATAAGCAAGCAAAAAGATTGCAAGAACTCTAAAAGATGAAGCCGAAGGCAAGTTGGAGGAACGAGCGTAATTACGCTCATAGAAACAGATGGAAAAAGTGGCGCATTTCGAGCTCAAAAGTGATAAATCAAACGACCCGAAAGAGGTGAGGACACGAACCAAAACAACAGGGCAAAAGCATATGCAAGTCTAATAGGAAGAAGAAAAAAACGCAAAAAAACAAGGAATACGAGGAGTCACGACAGCAGAAGACAATTTCAAGTGATGTTATTTCGTGTGGCACTGGTGTGAATGTTGAAAATCAAAACCATGGTAACGGAGAAGGCGTTAAAAGTACACTATGCGGATTTGCTGTGTGTGAACCGAAGGTTGAAATGGATGTTACGTAAACGATGGAGCCGGACCCTAAAATAATAAGGGAGGCGCATGTGGGTGTGCATAGCAAGATGTGGAGCGATGCCGAAATGGAGGAGCTCAAGTCTCTTGAGGAATTACATACTTGGGATGTAGTTCGTCGCCCCCAAAACAAGGTACCTCTCCCGACCAAATGGGTGTACAAGACAAAAGTGAATACAAATGGGTCGGTGGAGAGGTACAAGGCGAGAATGGTCGTCAGGAGCGACAAGCAGGTTTTGGAGACGATTATTATTTCACTTTTTCGACAGTGATAAAATTGAACAACGTTAAGTACATATTGGTATTAGCGCAAATGTGGTGGAGCGGCTGATCAAAGTTTTTGACGCTTAATCAGGCGGTACCACGGCGCCCGGACTGCCGACTAACGAAGGGGGTCCTCCGGTTGTCATTGACTGCTTGTGTTTTTGCTCACCTTGTGTACCCGACGGCTTAGGCGTGGTTCGCTCTCTAGGTGGCGGGGATATAAACACGGCAATTCCTTGATGCAAGATTGGGGAACTTGTAATGAGTCGATCGAGGTGCTGATTAGACGTGATCCGGTATAATCGAGCGCTAATCAGGTGCTAACAGGCTTGATATGCAGTGATCAGAATTGGGCAGGCACAGAAAGTCGTTGATCAGCTGTGATCAGGCTTGATCAGGCACTAAAAGTAGTTGAACAGCTGAGATCCGACTTGATCAGGCTTGATCAGGCACCAAAAGTAGTTGATCAGATGAGATCAGACTTGATCAGGCTTGATCAGGTACCAAAAGTAGTTGATCAGCGGTGATCAGACTTGATCAGGTGCCCAAAGTCGCTCAGATACAAGTTGGTGCGATCTGCGATTTGTTGATCGCGGGTCAGGAGTTGCTGAGTGTCGATCAGGTGCTGATCGGCGAAGGGGGTACTTGATCAGGCAGCGGAAGTCTTCACTGCCCGATCACGGAGCCTCTGGAGTATTCAACAGCTAAAGGAACACCCAAATATATGTATTCGTAGCCTAGACCTACGAGGGGGGGGGGGGTAAATTTTGCTTAATCCACCTAGAGTTCCCGTGGGTCGCTTACAGCAGCCGAACTCTAGGGGCCAAACGCAAACCAAACGTGGAGAGGTGAGAGAACTGCTCAATCACACTCTCAAAACCAAAAACCTTACTGAAGAACCGCTGACACAGCGGGCGGAGTTGCGGAGTGAGTTCTCAACGCTCTACGTCTGCCGTTGGGCCAAAAATGCACAAAGTGCTCCCGCCCGGGACGTAGAGGTGTATACTAATAACGGAGGAGCAAAGGTGCCGTCCCTGTAGGGTCCAAAGGGGTTGAACGCAAAAGGAGAACTTTATTATTGCTTAAATCCTAAGAACTACCAATTTCCTAATATCCACCAATCAGAACTACCCGTTCCAGCGTCCTCGTTGACCAGTCGACCTGATTTGTCCGTCGTCCGTCGCTGTTCGTCGAGTACCTGTACGTAATCTTCCCATCATCATATGCCCTGTCTATGTCCCGACTATGTGCACCACGGTCGTACATGCAACTCTATACGCCGTGGTACCCACAATCGTATACGATTACGTACCCGATTTTTGTCCGTAATCGGCCCCCCTAAATAAGGCCCTATAATAAGGCCCTATAATAAGGCCCGTTATTGGGCCCAATTATAACACGCTTTACGACACAAATATGGGGGTGACTGCACGCCACGGAGACGTGGAGAGTGCCCACCCAAAATCCAAGGCAGAAGAAAGCGTGGAGATATATCTGCAAGCTCCCCAAAGTATGGATATAAATCAAGAGCAATAGGACAATTTTGGTGTGGAATCGAAAAAGGATTTAGCACTAAAATTAAAAAGGAATATCTATAGATCGCACAGGCTGGTAGCCTGTGGCACGAGTGCCTGTGAAAGATTCTAGCAGATTTTAATTTTGTACAATGTGTCACGGACACTTGTATTTTTGTGAAGCGGTTGGACGCGACACAGTCGTAGTCGGTGCCTATGTTGATGACCTACTGGTAACGGGCACCAGTGAAACAATTGTGGAGCAATTCTTGTGGATATACAAGTGTTGGAATTGAAGAACCTTGGGAATGTAATGAAAGTTTCGGGCATAAGGATTTAGGGCTACCCCAGAAGTGGACACATGTTGGATTAACAAGCTACAATAAATGAAGTTTTAAGTACCCACAAATTGTCCAAAATGAATTCGGCTCGGACGTCAGTGCTTGTGTTAGAAGATGCTGAAGGCTTTCTTGAACCGCTGCAATAGCGGCCCAAGATCAATATGCCGTGTATAAAAAGTTTCTTGTCACTTGTGGGCATTTTACTATGGATTTCACGATGCACGCGCCCGGGTATTTCATTTGCGGAGCACCGTGTGACCAGAAGAACTCACGCGCCGCGTGTTGGATACTATAAGGCCGCGAAAAGATTTCTCAAGTACTTGAAGGGCACAAGTGATTTAAAATTAAAATTGAAGCATGATGATGAATTACCGCAGCCGTTGCGGATTATGGCTTTTAGCGACGATGGTTTCGTGGCTGATAAGCTAGACAGGAAGAGGATTTCGGCTATGGTTACGTTTATTAATAGAGTGCTGGTTTACTGGGCGTAAAAAATCAGACCGCTGTGGCGCTCTCGACTGCCGAAGCGGAATTTGTTGCGGCTTCGATGGCAGACCGTGAAGCACTGGGATTGAGAGAGCTGATCATGGAAATTGGTTTACGTGCGAAGACGCCCCTGGTACTTACGATAAATAACGAGGCGGCAATCAAGCAAGTGGAAAACGAAGCGAGCGCTGCCAGCTCAAAACACATCCATTTGAAGCTGAAATTTTTAAAGGATTTCTCACAGAAGGGCATCATTTCGGCGACGCATGTACCAAGTGTGGAGATGTTGACAAATCTGCTGACCAAGGACCTTAATGCGTCAACGATTCAAGGGTTGCGAGCGAGTTTGGGGTTGACGTGATGGGTATGCAGCCTCCGGTGTTTCAGGAGGAGTGATGGAAGTGGTGTACCCACTTTGTGTTTTTGCTCCCTTATAAGATGGTGAAACCCCATTGGCTGGAAAGGGAGTATATATTTTGGGCATACATTGACGGTTACTCTTAAATTGCATTGTTTTTAGAAAAAAAACTTTATTTAAAGTAATAAAATCTTTTATTTTGAAATAAAATTTTTAGTAAAATAAATTGCTAAAATATTTAGTTCCTTATCTAATTCTTTAGAAATTTCTTTCTTAATTAAAATTTTTTCTAAAATATTTGAATGATTATTTTTAATAAAATTTAACCAATTTTAGTATTACTGAATGTTTAGGTAACTTTACATAATATCCTTTTCAATTTTATATCTTTAAGACAGCTCAGCAGAAACTTACACGGCGCGTAGACCTTCGTGCATTAGTCATTCTCTGCTTTAAATCCTACCTGGTCGAACGTGATCAGACCAGGTAGTTTAAGATCTACCATAGTGAAAATAAAGTTACGCTTATTTTCTAACAGAGGAAGCAGTATAGGAAGTGTTGAAGAGTCCCGAAATTTGGCCGCTCCGTGAGTCGGACGTATTTGGGTATTTGCGACTTTCAGTAAAGGGGAATTGTGTAATGCCCAATTTTATGCATACATTTAATTAGGTTAAGTATTAAACTTAAATCTAATATAGTCACTTTTGTTCTTTACACACAAGACTCACCAGTACACTTTTGGTGCTAGTATGTTCTCTTAAGGGCGGACGCAGTTTATCTCTCGTGGAGTTTGAAGTATCGTGGTTTTCTTACGTTTTACTTTGTGGAGTCTTTCGGAATGGATAATTGAAGTGAACGAAGTTACTATTATCTTTCTTACGTTGTTATCTCGCTACTTATGCTGTTACATTGTTTCTTACGTTTGGAGTACGTGAAATAACTGTAAACTGACGCATTGAAGCAGTAGTGGCAGATGAAAGGAATGACGAACACTTACGTTGGTTCTCAATGGACCATCTGCTTGTTTTTAGAAAGGGCGTGATCATGATCGCAGTGTGTTACACGTCAATCACCCTAATCAACTACGACTGAGGAAATTTCATGAATATAGTGGGTATTTACTTGATTGGAAAGAATAGGGAAGATGTCACAAGTGGTAGATCCCTGGATATTTTTTAGCCTGTCGGGAGGCGCAAGACGCATCTCAGCGTCGCATAGGTAGAATCACTGCACGTCGCTGACCTTCGAGTAAGAAGGTTGTGGAACGATCATTTGCTGTGTTTGACGGCATTAGGTATTTGTTCCGAGCCGGGACATTCGCCATGGTCTCCTTTATTTTCTGACTTGACGGAGCACAGCAAACCAAATCTTCAAGGCACATGAAATTGTGCTTTTGAATCTGCCATGCCGCAAACATTTCTTTGTTTGCATTACAAGCATTACCATCACTCTTCCATGCCACAATGTCGAGTCCAATAGCTCACTCTCGCGTTTTATAGTGAAAACTCTGCACGGATGATGAATTCACTTTCTTTCTCTCGTTGAAATTCTTCAGGGTCAGAAAGCAAATGATGTCTGATTCTGAACTCTGATAATTGATATCTGATATATAATTGTGATTTTGGTGCAGTGAAGGTCCTACAGGAGGTATCCGACTGGCGTCTTCTTGATTACAAATTAGACGCTGGGTCACTAGGATACCGGTATGACCTTCACTCATTCGTGCCTCAGTCACTCCTGTTCTTGCGGTATCCCTGATTCCGTAAACTCCAGCGACGACACTGGGTCATTGTTGCTTTTAAAAACGGCACATCGATGGCGATTCGTCGTGGATTGATGTGCAGTTTTTGAACGCCGCAAGCAGATGTTTGAGTGTCGAAGAGTTCTCGAGGCGGCAGCAAAAACCATAACGTAGGTATGTTCTGTAAAATGATGGTATTCAATTACATTACGAGAAAACCAGGCTGGAGCCGTCAGCCCTTCATTCATCGAAACAGACGGAACATTAACAACTGCTGAGTTCTTTCGGCACAAGAAAACAAACAAAGACTAAGATGGCATGCTCTCGTGTATTAGTAAAAATTATCGGTGCACTTTGGTTCATATTCGACCAAAGTCTCCCAACAAGTCGGAAAAAAGTCGATATTTCCTTAACCATCAGTGATAACGCGCCGAAAATATAAGCTTCACCTTTGCTTTTGCGATACATGTCCGAGTCGGGCATGTCAAGTCATACCATCACCATTGCTTCATTAACCGCATTCACTCGATATGACGCGTGTTGAACGACGTGCACACATATAACACACCGATTCGAGAGATAACCTTCTCCTCAACCATCGACGATATTCCATCGGCATCGAATTGAAGAAAAACCATTTCTCGTCAATTATGGGACTCCAACGAGCTTACTATCCAGATACAGGACAAACAAACACCTTAATAAACTTCATAGTACGACCAACAGCGAGAAATTCCTAGACCCATTATTGTGCACTATAAACAGTCACACTGATGGAGTATCCAGTGATGATATCGTCAAACTTACCCAATGTCGCGCTGCTTCCGCTGGGTACAATCTTGTCTTTTGTGACCACAGTTTCCAGTGGCTATTGAATCGACCACCATTTTATACTTGGTGAGACTTCTTCCTGTACCAATGTCAATCGTCTATGATGCTGGTCAATGCGACCAGCATCATTGAAGACCCGTCCACCACCATGACGATCAATACCTTTTCGAAAATGATGAAGCTTGCGTCGAGGAACGCTTTCGTTTAATGCAGCTTCCTTCTTGTAGTGATGAATAAGCTTGACATGATCATGATCAAGCACTACCCTTTGCATCCACAAGCGTGATTCACTCGTCTGCTCAATCATTCGGACCATAGCATTGGAATCCTGTCCAGTACCACTAAGAGCTTCTCGTCATCATCGCACGCTCCCCAGTGGTAGAGAGGTTTAAGTAAAATTCCTCGAGTTGCATGAAATGCGTCATAAAGTTGCCACCAGTATCATGCTCCAACTGAACTCAGTTTCTTGCGCAGATGGACACAGTAATGCACATTCTACTTCGTGAAAAATAGGCGTCGCATCTTGCACGCTTCATTGCACTATGATGCCTGGTGCATTATCGTCGTCTATAAGTTTGTGGAGGAGTCAAGTTCAAAATCGAACACCGTAGAGTCGAGAACCTGACCACCATCGTGCCCGACCGTCCAACCTACGGGGGGGGGGGTACCCCGCAAACCTTCGCCTACGATCCGATCCGATCGTCCGCTGCTGGCAGACGACCGATCATCATCACAGGACGCCTGGTCTGATTTGTTCTTCATCTCACCTTGTGTAACCGATGAAATGGGCTGGTAACACATTCGGTAGATCGGTGCTGGGAATCGACTTGTGGTCTAAATGTGGGATACCGTGCTGTGTGGTGTACCCTGGGATCTTCACCCTGGGTATGGTCAGACCAGTTATACTTGGAGTGAGTATACTCCAAAGGGCAGATCGCTCAACCGATCGTAGAGCCCAACCAATATGAGAATAAAACTCCAATAATCCAATAGGGAGATCCAAATGAGAGCGTGATACACTCCACGAACGATATATCCACGTAACAATCCAAAAGAAACTTAATAACACGTTCCAAACGTGCGTAACTTGAACTTGAGAAGCTGACCAAAGTGTACTCCCGTCGAGGGACTTCGGGCGGGCCAAGTGCGTCTGTAACGCGTCCCGGCCGGGTATAATGAGCTGGAGGGGATTACTCGACCCTTCGCTCCCAAACCCTCTGCGTCGTGCAGAGGCGACTGATTTACAAGGCGAAACGACATCCGGTTGAGTTAAAGGCCCAACAATTAAGACGTAAAACCAAAAACGTTCTTAGCAGGCAAAACCAAAACCAACACTAAACTCCCTACCCCCTATGGTCCCCAATATGTACAAACATGAAAATATGTAGGTACACGCAATCTCATGTGACTTACCAAAATCCGTGTTCTTGACACCTCTGGCACATGATAGGCTTAAAAGCCTCCTGGATTTCCACCAATCCGATCGCCGATAGACCGATCGGCGTGCTGCTGACGCAAAACGACCAAAATTCTTGGGTCCGCTTCGCCACACGTTGGACTGAGGAACATCTCAATAACGACAGAGCTTGAGGTATGGGGCTGTTCACTCTGTTGTGTCACCTGTAATATTTTGATGACGACAAAGCCAGAGATATACGAATAGTAACTCCCACAGGAAAAGTTGATTAGACTATTTATTTATCCCTAATAAACACTAACTTCTTATCACATGAAAGACAATATCACAGCGTATACGTCTTCGTTACAACATCCCGAACCTCCCGAGCTGGTTTCCTGGCTTCATCCGTTACTTAAGCCTGCTAATAACACCACTTTCCTGCTTTCTTTATTAAATTTGATCTGCGTACCTCGTCGATTTCCTGAATAAACTCCAAGCTGCTCGCCCATGATACCTTCGGTATGATGGGAACGCATTTATCCGTACGTACGTGAACAAACCGGGGCTGTTGCTACCCTTCTGTAGCTCACCATTCGCCAAAACACATAAACTCCGATTGCCGGGAAGTTTTTCCACCTATTATAATGCTTCAATTTTTGACGAATCAACGCCCGGGTAGTTTTCTTAATTCATAATTCTTATGGTAGTGAATTTACCTCGAGAGCATTTCACCACTGTCCTGTCACTCCGTATAGCGGTTTGGGCTCGATCTCACATTCTCTTATGAACCCAGGCAATAACTAGCTGACATCTTAACGCTTGGATCACTCCATAGGTTGCTTCCCCAACATGTAACTTACTTGTTCACTAAGGAAACATTATCACTCTCGACATGAAAAACAACGTGTCCTCGGGCTCTACTGAAGACGTCCCCTCACCGCCTGCCGTCGAGGTCAACGAACCACTATGCAACCGGGTGGTGCGCCTCGAGCAGTTCCTATCAAACGAGGTCGCAGAGCGCCGTACCCGTATCTCGCGTCATTTCCTCGCGCACTTTAATCGCACGGCCTATCTGTATTTTGTATAGATTTAACTTTTTTTATTCGAATGCCCTTATCACCGCAACAACGTGCTCTGTTGTTGTATGAGTCGCGCGCAAATTTATCATCGCTTGTTTGTAGGATTGTCATTCTTTTCCGTTCCAGCACACAATGTAAGCGCTCAAGATGATCTGTAATTTCTTTGCGTTGTGAAAGCTATCTTCGGAGTCCAACGAGAAGGCCATTCCGTCTTAGTCATTGTCATTCGTGTCAATCTACGTGTTTTTCTCATCTAGTTTTTTGCTTGGGCTCATGATCCTGACCTCACAAGCTTAAAAGCGCACAAAACCGAGGGTTAGATCATTGGTAACCTTTTGGCGCACCTAGCCTTTTTTTTTAATACACAGACGTCTCTTCAGATATCCTACCTTGATTTATTACCGATGAACTACATTTATGACGGCACTACCGACATCGACACCTAGTCAGACTTGTAGTTGATCTACCAAGCAAATGATCGCAACCGTCTCGCTCAACTTGTCAACAAACCTTCCATTGGTGACAGTCAGACGAGACCCCGGTCATTATGCTTTTTTCGGTGGTGTGCCTTTCACTAAATACTGCACCGAGAGACGATAGCGTGCAGATGTTCTGGTCAAACCGCAGAAGAGACCTGGCTACATCTTGAATTGTTCCCCAGCGATTAGGTGCAGCCTTGACCACAACACAGACGCTGGTGGTTTTCCGTCGTTTTCTCAAGTGTACTTTGGTCACGATGTGATTGTAGAAGAGCTTGATGATTGAATCATTTATGTTGCTCTAAAACGAAATCTTTGGATCCCATCGAATTTTAAAAATGCTTTCGTAAGTTGATTCGGTGCACTTAACGGAATCATGAAAGAATTCAATTTTATACTTAAGTTTCGGAACGACTAGGTGCCCCCCCCATTAAAGGACCGACTAGGTGCACCCCCCAATTTGCTACGTGCACACACACCCCGCACACAAAAAACTGGAACCACAGCTGATACCACACTCCCCATCCCAGAAACTTTGTCAGACAACAGAGGCTGTGAAACCTTTCTTTTCCACTGGAAAACGCGCGGCTGAGGAGTTGAGAACCGCTGCTTCCCAGGGGCACCAGTTTTTGCAGCTTTCCTGTACCCTTTCCTACAAAAAGATCAACTGACATGCCCCCCTCCTCTTGTGCACACCAGCAACGTAATCCCAAGTCGTACTCGGCTTGGTTCCAACAAAAATGAATTATTGACCGTGTTCTAGGTGAATTTAAGAAGGAGATTGCCTTATGCGACCAGTTGCTCAATTTGGGTATAAACATTTGACTGTTTTGCATCGGTGACGTCTTTGATGACTTGTTTGTCTGTGCTTTGAAAACGAACGTAATTTTCACTGCTGGAATTATCGTCGACATGTATGCAAGCTCTCTGGGGTATCCAGTGAAGACCAGTTTGCCTTCAAAACGCAAAAGATCGAGCAAAACTTTTTAAACTACTCGGCCCTGCACCATCGTAGCATCACACTGCCAGATCCGCTAACGGTCGATGTGCTGTTGGATGAGATCGCTCTGGTGCTACAGGCCGTCTTTACGGAGCCAGTTGATCAAAGTTCGTGGTTTTATTATCATTGGTTAGTGACATCCATGTTGACTCTGCTGCATTGCTCCGCTCCTGACGCGGCGACTTTCTTAACGAGCCTAGTGCAATAGCTAACGGAGTTGCTCGAGATGGAGACAGAATCCAAGTGGGTTGTTGTGACGCTTGCTGTTGTGCACGATCGCGTGGGCGCAATGAACGAGGTCGATGGTTGGCAGGAGTCGAAAAAACAGAGCATTGCGCTGTACGAACGTGCCATCACGCTCGACCACGATCACTGTCGCTACTATGAGGACAGGATAAAGAAAACAGAGTAATTGAATCTGGACTATGTCGTTGACTAGCCTTCCAAAAGAAAAAAAAGTGATTTTATTGGGGGGGGTGCACGTAGCAAATGGGGTGTGTGCACCTAGTCGGTCCTTTAATGAGGGGGGGGGGTGCACGTAGCAAATGGGGGGGTGCACCTAGATGGTCCCTTAAGTTTTATATTTGTCTAGGTTTATATTTAGTAAATCGGGAGCATTACTACTAGAAAACAAAAATGTCTGAAGACCTTGTATATTACTAATTCAAAGAAGCTCGATTTTTTTCAGAAATAGCCGAATTACAATGATAGCATCATAAAGCTGTGATGAGCCCCGTACACCCAATCACCAAAAAAGACCGGGCATTGCTAACTTAGCTTAGGAAATCTCATCCATCTAATCTTTAATAGTTTGACTAAATAGATACGCCTGCCTCTATTTTTTTCTTTTAAGATCTGTTTTGATGTAGAAGTACCAAAAACTCAACTACATCCATTGTTGTGCACTCGCCTAAGCACTATCTAAACACCAAAACCTTAAAATTGTCTTCTACATAAATCAGTCGTGACTATTATGCTTAATTTTGGTCTCCGAGGTGTCCCTAGAGCTAGGGCGTGCGCATACGTTACGTTAAGTCCATTCGATAGCCCAATGTACTGACATTAGCATGAGGTGCTTGTTGGGGCTCGTTTTGGTACCGCAAGGATAATCACACTTTTATTTGATTCATTGTAGTTTTCTTTTGCTTCAGGCTACTATTTGGGAAATGAACCGGTGCTTTGCCGTGGAACGTGTCACGTCAAAGTAGTAGTAATAAGGTGCTGTTGGTATACGTAGCCAGAATAATACGCACAAATTGTGTTACCACTTAAACGAAGGTGGCGTTTGTCTTTCTGCTTCGAGAGTGACGCAAGCTGATCAAGTAAAATGAGAGCAATACTGTATTTAAGGCAAAGTCGCAACATTATACTTTCAATACATGGGCTGTGTTGAGGGGTGCGTGTCGTTGCGCGTGAAAAAGCGCAATAAAGCCACAGTTCGGCCTCTGATGAACGCGATTAATAGACGATATAAAGTAAAAACGAAAGTAAGTATATTGGAAAATTAGAAATATTTCTAAATCTTAAATTCCCTAAGAATTTAGACTTGGAATCTCCCAACATGTATCCACATGCATTATAGTCAATCCGTTTCCACTTATCAAATTTACATTTCACTTGAAAGCCAGAAATGGCTACACAAATTCTACACTCCTCGTGAAACGTCGCGAGCTATAACCCCACCAATACAATCCAATTTGCTTCCGTAAATCTCGAACTCGCCGCGCATTAAGTTCCTTCATGATCGGCAATCATCTCCATACTTGGTACATGTGTCACCTTACAATGATCTTCGTGCAAAGTCTTTCTCGAACTTCAATTTGACATCCACATGCTTGGTTCTTCCAGCAATGGATTCAAATTCCACATTCTTGATAGCCGCTTGGTTATCTATTTCATAACACATGTCGTCTTGGTATGCATTCCAATCTCAAAAATGATTACTTTAAGCCGAGATCTTCCTTGCCGCCCACATCTGCTGCAACAAATTCAGCTTCAGCTGTGGACAGTGCAAACGTGCTCTGCTTCTTGAATTGCCAAGAAATGATGACTCAATTCACGTAAATGGCCGCGGCGATTAAGCCCTTGATCCATCTTATCAGCACCAAAGTCTGCGTTTGCGTAGCACGTGATGCGAATTGGCATAGGCAATTCGTCATCGCTCTTCAGACGGATCTTTATCGATTCTTTTGTTGTTCCTTTTTGGTACGTGAACACTTCTATTGCCGGTTTAAAATATCCTTGCTTAGGCGAGTGAGTGCGTCTTGTTGTAAGGTTCACGGCAAACGAGATATCCGCCCGCGTGCAACAAAATATCCACTACAATCTTACAACTAAGGCCTGAAAGCTCTTACACACAGCGGATTTCTATGTACTTCACCGGTAACAATTCTTGGAACTCCTCGATGCATTCCACATCGAGAACCGGTGTCCGTTCCGGATTAACTTTAATTAGACCAAGCGATATCAGGAGCTCATCAATGGCAGCCTCCTGGTGCATTGTAAAACAAGCCTTGAGATTTCCCCTAATTCGGTTTCCCTGGAACTTTTCCACGGCACCCAAAGCTTTCAACTCCAGAATTTCTATTTCCTTAAAAAAAATTGTCAACCATTTCAATCGTGATTCTACTGACCAATAGGTCATCCACCTACACACCAACCAATAGTGTTTTTTACAAACCGTTTTACGAAAACGCAACTGTCTGTGACATACTGCGTGAAATGGATTTTTTAGGGTGTCACAAAGCAGCAGGTGCTAGAGTCTTCCAGCTTGCTTATCCCAAACAATTTTTTCTCCGATTTAGAGCTAAGTCATCACTTGCATTAATTCCATAATTTTTTTTCTTAGTGCGAAATCTCCTTAACTGTGACACCTTTAGATAGATACCACATCCATCTTAAAATTGCCTTTGGGTAGGCGCTGGGTTCATAGACGTGCCGCGCTGGCACTACCCAAATTTGTGACATGACATGAATTACTTTCACGTTGTTGATGTCCATGACAGTTGAAAAAAACGTAAAAATAGTCCAGCCCGTATACCTTCTTGTCGCCTCTTATGACCAAGCGTGTCTTTTAACGTTCAATGGTTCCATCTGAACCCAGCTTAGTCTTATATACCCGTTTTGTTTGTAGAGACAACTTTTCAGGTCGCTTCTTTACCAGCTTCTATCCTCAAGAGATTTATGTTCGGCTTGCTCAGTCACCTTCCACATGCATTATTTCTGCTTTCATATGCCTCTTTAAAGTCCCCTGGGTCTGGGACGGCAACACGTAAACCATCTTCAAATTTCGTGTCGTCACACGCCTCAAATAGTACACTTCCATCAAGTCCTTTATTTTCTTAGCGATCTCCGACACCAGGTGTTTTGTTGTCTTCACTTGAAACAACCCGGTTTTCCTTTTTTTCCTTCTTCCTCGACAGATCAAAAGCAATTTCTTTTTGAATCTTCTTCTTTCGCCTCTATTTTCTGGGGCGCTTATTATTTCAGAAATTTGGTTGTTTATTGGAGCTTGAATTGACTCCGAAACTTCTTGGAGCTGGCTTGTGCTACCTCGCCTTTCGCTAGCCGCCTGAGCTCCTCTTCGACCGCGTTTTGATATCGCTGACATGGCGAGTGATAGCTAATGTCTGTTCCAGATTACGAACTGTCTTGAATCCCGGTACCAGCTCCCGACCATCGAAACTAAGAAGGAAGCGCTTGAAATGTTGGAGAGTGTCTCCGGATCGGCCTATTATCCCTTTGGTAAGCTACATTTAACCGATGTTAATACAGGATCTGCATTTCGTCCGGCGTTTGCTACATGTGGTAAAACTGGCTAGTGACATACACTGAAAGGATACTCCAAATTCATTACATAATTTGGGCACACTATATAAGACTTCTCGTCTTAGGTTTTAATTGTAGCTGTTATCCTACCTTTCATTATTCGCCAAACACGACAGATTCATCGTTTCTTTGTCTGATCTATTAGGAGATCAAACAGCTCAGAAATGTACCAAGGCGGAAACAGAGTATATGGAGTATAACCGGACGGCTATTAACGTGATCCGACCAGTTGCTCAAGGCGACCGTCGATCACAATCGGAGTATGGAGAATTCAGCCAACATTTTGCTCCAGATGATCTAAAGTTGAGGAAACCAGGTAGGGCGAATTAGTCCTCTACGTAAGCGTATGA
Organism: Peronosclerospora sorghi; assembly: GCA_026184515.1. Classification (NCBI taxonomy): domain Eukaryota; phylum Oomycota; class Peronosporomycetes; order Peronosporales; family Peronosporaceae; genus Peronosclerospora; species Peronosclerospora sorghi. The sequence continues at coordinate 14,894,340 of CM047585.1, forward strand.
CTTAGATTCTGGGACAATAAACCGAGTCAGAATGTTGGACACATCTAAGTTGAATATGATTTACTGGCAACGATGTTGCGATCAGTAAGATCGTGGATGAGCTGGACCACGTTTGTGCCAGGTCACTGATTTTGGTTCAATACAGAGTTGGTTTATGCAAGGCCACACATACAGTATCTCCAAGACACATCGCATCCAAAAACAGGCACTATGAACGTTCGAGAATGCATATAAGCAACAGAAAATTCATTAATTAATATTGCTAGACAGAGCAGAGGTTGAGTAGATGAGGCTTGGCATGGATTATTAGTTAGCGAGTAGATTGGAAAGTAAGTCTATTCAGTTAGATTAAGCGAGCACTGCGAGCGGCTCCCTCTCACTACACTACCTAGACTGCTTTAGTACTGTCCACAGAGCTCTAGTTCGAAGGTTCTGGAAGCACCAAGCAAGTTGGTGTTCACACACACATACACATCCCCATAGCTGGAGCTCTCGAACGAAGTTCGAGAACAATCGTCATTCACTGCACAGCTCCCAACGACTGTACTGATTCAACTGCCCGGATCGGCGACAGAGCGCGTCTTCCATATGGACTCGGTGTCCTCACTGACGTCAGTCTCATCACCGAGCTGACACTCGCAAGAGACAGGCGCAGCAACTGCAACACTCCCCTCTAAACTTGTGGACTTGAGGCCGCACGCCTACACTAGGCGCTGTAATGGCTTGCCTTCGATCGGCTTCGTAAGGAAGTCTGCTAGCTGCGATGCTGACTTCACATACACGAGTTCGATGGCTTATCAGTGAGTTTTGCTGCGGACGAAATGGTACCGTATATCCACGTGCTTTGCTCGAGCGCTGTAGACAACGTTCTCAGCGATAGCACTCTTGTTGTCCGTGTGGAGCGTCGTCGGTCCTGGTTGAGGGTGGCCAAAATCTTCCAGTAGCGTCATGGCCCAAAGCACCTCTTGAGTACACACGGAGATCGCGGTGTACTCAGCCTCCGCAGTACGGAGTGCCACCGTACGCTGCAGCTTCGACTTGAATACAATGGGACCTCCATTCATCGTCAGCATGAAACCACTGGTTGATCGACGCGTCAGGACGTCGCTTGCCCAGTCCGTGTCACTCCACGCCGAGAACGTCACCGGTTCACTGTTGTCCTTGTACGTAATGCCCAAGTCCATCGTGGCCTTCAGGTAACGCACGATGTGAATCGCAGCGTTCCAATGGACCTCGCATGGCTTCTCAGAGAATCGACTCAAGTAGCTGACTGCAAAAGCGATATCAGGACGAGTGACCATTGCGAGATACCGGAGGGATCCAATGAGAGATCTCAATGGACGTCGCGACATTCGCTCTTGCTCCGATGGTGATGGCTCAGTGTCGGGCTTGGTCATCAACTGCCCCTTGTCACATGGGTTCACCACCAGGTATGCGTCCGTTTGGTTGTACTTCTCGACCAAGCGTTGAATGAATTGCTACTTCTTGATGGTCATCACTCGGTTCTCCATGTCGTGGTTGATCTCCATCCCAATCACGTACTTGGCTGGACCCAGGTCCTTTATCTTAAAGTGCTGCTTCAATTGGTTCTTCACCTTCGCAATGTGCTTCTCATCCTTGGCCGTGATCAACAGGTCATCAACATACAGGCTGATGTAGATGTAATCGCCCCCCACTCGCTTGTAGAAGATGCAATGATCACTCTCATACGCTGTGAACCCAAGTTGGGTGAAGATCTTGGTGATCGTGTGGTACCACACAGCAGACGCCTGCTTGAGTCCGTAAAGGCTCCGCTTGAGTTCACAAAATTGGCCGTCGTTGTGGTCCACGCCTTCAGGTACACGCATAAGGATCTTCTCTTTGAGTTAACCGTGGAGAAATGCAGTCTCGACGTCACATTCGTGGACGATATAGCCGAGCTGACAGCAGAGCGCCAGCAGAATCCGAATCGAGTTCAGTGCCGCCACTGGTGAGTACGTCTCATTGTAGTCCACTCCAAAAGCTTGACTGAACCCTTGTGCCACCAATCTTGCTTTGTATCGTACGATCTCACCCTTTTCGTTGCGCTTCAGATCGAAGACCCACTTACAGCCAACGATGTGCGCATCTTCTGGTGGTCGCACAAGCTCCCATACACCATGTTCACCGAGTGATAGGAGTTCGCGTTGCACAGCTTGATTCCAGTGACTTACATCGATGGAGTTCATTGCAGCTTGATACGAAGTCGGTACTTCACTCACAGCGTTTGCGTGTTCGGTGGGTGGCAGCAGTCTCGCTCGCTTTGGTTCGCGTCGAGCACTGTCGTTTTCATGGCCGTCTCCTCTCACAACGACATAATTCGTTGACCGTAGCACAAGTTGGTTCGGATCCTCGCTCGGTCGTGGAGTCGGTGGGGCGACTAATCGGTCTTCCAGTGGAGCTGAAAGAGCTTCAACAGTCTGACGACCAGTTTGTCGCGCGAACGAATGGAACACCATCACAGGATGCGGTGCTTGTTCGATAGTCATTCACCCTTGCTGTTGCCAACCATATTCAGGCTCGTCCACACGACTTGGATGCTCCACGGGTTGCGATTGATATGGGCTGCGCAGGCTGTTGTTTATCTTGCGGCCCACCTTCGTCATCGACGTCCATCGGTTCACTGGTGTCCGAGTTCTTCTGATTTGTGGCTGTGACTTCCACATCCCCGTCACGCGGCAGCACAATTCTCTCCGTACATGAAACAACTTGGACGTACCGTGGTCGTCCACCTCCTGTAGCACCACTGATCGCACGATCTCGATCTTGTTTGCATCAAAATTCCACACTCTGTAGCCCTTTGTTGTGTCAGAGCATCCAAACATCATGCACTTGAACGCCTTCGGCTCGAGTTTGCCACGCTTGATCTTGTCGATGTCAGCGTAGCCGGTCGAACCGACCACACGCAAGTGAGCCATCGACGGCCTCAAACGAAAGCAGAGCTCAAAAGGCGATCGATCAGGTCGCACGGCTGTTATAATTCGGTTGAACACGTGGACAAAAGCAGCCATCGCTTCGGCCCACCAGCGACTGTCCATGTTGCGATTGATCATAGTTGGGCGCGTCGCGTCAACAATCGTCAGGTTCATCCGCTCAGCAACACCATCTGCTGTGGCGTGTATGGTACAGTGAGCTGGTGCGTGATGCCGTGCAGCTGGCAGAACGTGGCGAATTTCTGTTTCACGTACTCGCCGCAATTGTATGTGCGAATGAACTTAATGCGGTGTCTCATTTGATTCTCGACCCAAGCTTTGTACGTCTTGAAGTGCGTCACACTTCGGACTTGGACTTCATGAAGTAGATCTGCCTAAACCGCGAGTAGTCGTCAATGAACGTGACGGCATATTTGGCCTTTCCATAGAAAAGAACTCGCATCGGTCCCATGACGTCAATGTATACGACTTCCAACGGCGCAGTCGTCTTCACCATCGCTCAATCACCATGCGGAAAGCTCGTGACACACATCTTGCCTTGAACACAAGCATCACACAGCTCGCCAGATTTGTAATTGGCTAGTCCTGGAGGAACTCCGTCGCACGCTCGAACAATATCTCGGAGGAAGATGTCGCCAACGTGCATCATTCGAGCATTCCAAGTCTTGATTGTTTCCCCGGCTTGGCCGTGCTGTTTCTGCTTGTCACCTCCTCGCTTTACAGGATCACCCTCGAACACACCACGATCACCCTCGAACACACCACGATCACCCTCGAACACATCACGATAACGTTGTTCTTCCACTCGTCTCCCCTCGTCTCATCGCCATAAACACCGTCGAAGAGATCCCTAAGACCGTCATAACCGGTGTCATGACCAGTCATGCGCACAGTACACGCACCGTGTACGACTTGGTCACTCGCCAGATCTGGATGAGCTTCTAACCGTTGTGCGAGATCGTGCACAAATCACGCTTGAAGTGCACCTTGGCATCCTTCTCCGTCAGGGCCGAAACAGAGATAAGTAGCTTGTCGAGACCAGGTACATGCAGCACCTGCATCAGTGTTACACGACTGACGTTCATCGCCTTGAACCGCACAGTGCCCGAACCGATCTCAGAAAGCTGGTTACCATCAGCAATTTCAACCCATGGTAAAGCGCTTGTAGGTCACGAAGTATCCTTCTTCATGTGTCATGTGGGACGTGGCACCGCTATCCACGATCCACCCAGTGATTGGTGCACACGTCGCAGAAAACACGTGCTCACCACTCTTCTTCAGTGTGCATTTAACTTTCTTGTGCCCAAACTTGTTGCACCCGAAACACTTGCCGTTAAACTGGCAACCGTCCCTCTTCTTCTGCGAGTCACCGTTGTTGACCTTCTTTAGGCCACCATTCGGGCGTTGCTTGCCGAACTTACCTCGTCCTGGACGAGCCGCACGCAGCACGCTCTCCGTCACTTCGCGGTCTTGAATACGCTCATACTCCCTGCGGAGCATCTCCTTCGCCTCGATCAGATCGACGTCTTGCTTGTTCTCGATGATCTTGACGATACCGTCATATTCCACTGACAGGATCCCGAGAAGCACAACCAGCTTCTCGTCTTCCTCCATAAGATCACCAATCGCCTCCATGGACATCACCATGTTGTCAAACTTGAGCATGGGCTCACCAATGTCCTCAGCCTGTGGCATACGTAGCTCGTGCAGCTCCTTGCGTAGACTGATGCTATTGTGGAGGTTGCGATTCACAAAGTAGCGTTCGAGGATCCAGGCCTCCTTCGCCGTGGTTGCGTTACGAACCATCATATGGATTTGTGGACTCAGTCGCATGGACACCATCGCTAACACCTTCTAGTCGTTGACCTTCCACTAATCGGTGTTCATGTCCACATCCTCCTTCTTCGTGTCGATGTGTCCACGAAGGCCCTTTTCGCCAGCGTCATCTCCGTACGTACGCCCACAAGAAGTAGTTGCCTTCCGTGAGGATGTAGTTCGTCTGGGTCGTCGTCATCAATGTTGAGCTTGGGCTCATAACCTATTGCTAGACAGAGCAGAGGTTGAGTAGATGAGGCTTGGCTTGGCTTATTAGTTAGCGTAGATTGGAAAGTGAGTCTATTAAGTTAGCGTCCGCGAGCACTGCGAGCGGCTCCCTCTCACTACACTACCGAGACTGCTTTAGTACGGTCCACAGAGCTCTAGTTCGAAGGTTCTGGAAGCACCAAGCAAGTTGGTGTTCTTGGTGTTCACACACACATACACATCCCCATAGCTGGAGTTCTCGAACGACGTTCGAGAACAATCGTCATGAACTGCACAGCTCCCAACGACTGTGCTGATTCAACTTCCCGGATCGGCGACAGCGCGCGTCTTCCATATGGACGCGGTGTCCTCACTGACGTCAGTCTCATCACCGAGTTGACACTCGCAAGAGACAGGCGCAGCAACTGCAACAATTAAACTGTTATTTTGAAACTCTATACGTAAGTACAAAGAGCAAAAACTGGTCGGAGAAGCATGGGCCTAAGATCCATATAAAAAAGGTGAATTACATCTGCCACATGTATATGTATGACATTCTCTTCCACTGCTTGACACTAATGAAAAGAAATTAGACTAAGCAAACGGTGTTCGGTGTTCTACCAACAAAACCGAGTACAGCCGTTTCATTATGACTGTGTATTTTGTCCGACATCATCTAAAGTAGCTGGAAGCGGCGGAATGGGGTGAATTCATGTCCAAATGGCAGATACCATGTCCACCTCATCGCCGGTGAAACTCTGGAAGGCACCAAGCTTGTAGCCAACAGGTGGCTCGTCAATCAAGAGATTACCCGTCATGGTACCACCCTCTAGAGAGTGACCCTTGTTAGTAGAAAGTTTGATGTAAAAAATAACGTGTGGTCATTATTCTTTCCCGTATGATACTCGATCATGGTGACGTTCTTGTCAGCAACCAAAGTGAGACTTTTTTGCTTGCCTCCATCACCATCATGGTATAACTGCGTCTCTTGGCCATTGGGGAATGTCACGTAGAGCGTAACAACATCGACACGATTACCAGCACGGTCTGCACCGTTTTAGCAGGCTTCACTTGATTGATGTCCGTTTTATAGTTACCATGGGGACCACCGCCTGGAGGTCCCATCGATAGACCATCTTTAATAGAGCAACAGCGCTGCTAACAGCTAGAGTAACCTTGGTCAGCAATTTTAGGCAAAAACATCATGGTGGTTGTGCGTCAGAGAGATTGAAAAACCAAAAGTGAATTTACTTGAAGAATGCGGAATTTATTATAGAAGATAATGTATTCCGTGCATGCGTCTACATTTATTAATGGGGATCGATTAATCGAGTGATGAAATTATAACGGGATTTTCGAGTGGATTTTTGGCCAATCACGTGATGCCTGACCGTTAACGACAGTTATGTACGCTATGTCCTTACATAGAAGTTGAAGTTGAAGTCGCCACAACGTTTTTACTTAGTAATTACTATAGACAAACCAACCAATCGCAGATAGGTAAAAATAAGTGGCTAGGAGAAACAACAGTTAATTCACATGAATAAATCTCACTTTTAGTTTTGCAGCCTCGACTTCAAGCCGCTTTCATCTTTTTTATCATTTCCTTCGCTATTAAAAGGTTATGAGCCCAAGTTCGGACAAATCCCCCAAGATCGAAACATTCGACGGGACCAACTACTCGTTATGGGCGTTCAAGATGAAGATGTATCTGATGTCCAAGGGACTTTGGGAGGCTGTGGCTGGGAGATCCGGTGTTACGACTACCAAGGAGCAGCAAGCCCACTCGGCTATTGTGATAAACCTGAGCGACTCACAACTGATGCACGTGATCGATGCTAACAGCGCACGTGAAGCGTGGGGGTCACTGGAGGCGTTTCACTGCACCCAAGATATGGCAAATCGTCTGTGGCTCAAGGAGAAGTTCGCGTTCTCAAATACACTGCGACGAGCATAAGCGCTCACGTGAAGGATTTGGAACGTCTCTTCATGGATATGAAAGGAGGCAAATGCGCGCCGAGCGAGGAAGATATTTGCGCAACAATGTTACGCAGTCTGCCTGCGTCGTACGAAAGTTTGGTGCAGGCGTTCCGCATGAGTGTTACGGCATTTAGCTTTCATGATCTCGTCAGCAAGCTAATTGCCGAAGAAGTGCGCAAGAACAAGTCGTCGCGCATTGAAGAAGAAATGGCTCTGCACGTGGGCAGACGCAAGGAGAAGCGTGAGTTCGGCAAGAAAGCCAGTGGTCAGCGGAAGAAGGGAGCTAGAGTCCAGTGCTACAGCTGTGGGAAGCGCGTACACGATGCGAGCTGCTGCTGGGCCAAGACAGAAGTCAAGCATGAGCGGCATGAAGACCACTCAAACGTTGCATTCAACGCAGTAGAAGGAAGATCGAAGGGGTGCTGGGTTATGGACAGCGGCGCCACTGCTCACATGTGCAGGGACCGTGAAGCGTTCGTCGAGTATACCAGAGCAACAACGAAGCGCAACATTTCAAGTGACAAGAACAGCGCGCAGCTGAAAGTGCTAGGACAAGGAACAGTTGCTTTTCTAATATGGAACGGCACAAAGTGGACAAATGCGCGGCTCGAGAACACGCTGCATGATCAAGATTTAAGCAAGAATCTATTCTCATTAACAGCGGCGACATCACGCGGAATGAAGGTTGAGATCTCCCGTGATGAATGCGTTGTGAGAATAGAAAAACAAGTCGTTGCAACAGGATCACGACGTGGCATGTTGATGATGCTGAACGCCGAGGCGAGTGCTGAGTGCCACATAGCTGAAAACGATGCTGAGCTGTGGCATCGTCGTCTTGGGCATGTGTCGCTTTCGACGATAAATAAGTTGATTAATGATGGCCGTATCAGTGGCGAGTGTGTGGACAAGGATAGCGTATGCGATGTTTGAGCTACGGCAAAGCAAGTACGGAAAAACATTCAAGGAAGAAAAGACGGAATTGATCGAGAGAGAGAGTCGTCGAAAAGATACAACTGTATTCTCGGACGTGCTAGGACGGATAACTCCAGATTCTTAGTGTGGATACCGCTACATCGTGACGTTCATCATGATGAAAAGCCGTTTTACCGTGATTTATCCGCTGCGAAAGAAAAGTGACGTACCTGAAGCTTTTATGAAGTACACACATAATATCAAGCTCGAGTGTGACATTGATGTGAAGGTATTGCGCAGCGACAACGGTGGAGAGTACCGAAACGCCAAGATGGAGAATTTCTGCGGACGCAAGTTGATTAAGAAGGAGTTCACGGTTCCATACAACCCGGAGCAAAACGGCATGGCGGAACGAATGAATCGCACGCTCATCGAGATGACACGCTGCATGCTCAGTGAAGCCAAGATGAGCAAGGTATACTGGTGTGAGGCAATGATGACAGCAGTGGAAATTCACAACGGGTTACCCAATGCGTCCAACCCAAGAGGAAGCCTGTTCCAGCTCGTGTTCAAGCGCAATCCGCGAAATCAACACATGCGTGTATTTGGCAGCCAAAGTTATGCACATATAGCCAAGGCGACGCGAGGAAAGCTTGACGATGCCGGGATACGATGAAAAAAAAAACTGTTTGGATACTCGAAGCAACACAAGGCGTATCGGCTACTGGATGCGACTACGGGAGAGATCATCATCTCAAGAAGCGTGACATTCGCTCAACACGAAACGATGAAAGCTTAAAACAAAGGTGATCAGGAGTGACCCACATTATTAGTGACAGTGAAGGCGATGGCTATGAAGGAGTGGACAAAGAAGAAGAATTTCAAACACCACCAATGCGTCCAAGATCTACACCGATTAATCAGCAGAGAGAACCAACGGAACGTCCAACAGGAGCCGTGCGGACGCAGCGATCAAGCACGCCAGGACGCGACGGTGAACAACAATCGAATGTGCGACCGGTGCGCAATAAGCAAGCTGTGACACGGTACGAGCAAGAGTATACTAACTTAAGTCGAGTTCAGTTCAACCTTGAAGACTTTGAGGCCGATCTCGACGCATTTTACTGCTTCAACGCTGAGGATGATGGAGAAAGTGCATCGCGCTACTCGTAAGTATTGCAGAGTAAGCACAAGGACGAGTGAATGCGCGCTATGGAATGTGAGGTGAAGTTGTTGGCAAAGCACAAGATTTGGACGCTTCAAGATTTACCCAAAAACAAGAAAGCAATCGGATGCAAGTGGGTCTTTCGCATCAAGCGTGACCCAAACGGAGCCATTGTGAAATTCAAGGCTTGCCTTGTCGCCAAGGGTTTCACTCAGCGTCCAGGAATCGATTATTGTGAGACGTTCGCACCAGTGGCACGCAAGGAATCGATTAACGTATTGTTCGCGCTTGCGGCAGAACAAGATCTTCAAATTGAAAACGTCGACGTTGATACGGCATTTTTGTACGGCGACGTCAAAGAGGAAATCTATATGAATCATCCCGATGGCTTTGAAGACGCAAGATTTACCGACAAGAAGTGTTTACTACGCAAGGCGCTATACGGCACGAAGCAGTCTGCACGTGAATGGAACAATCGGCTTAATACGCACCTTGAAGAGAAAGGGTTCACGCAAACTGCGGCAGACTTATGCGTCTAAGTACGACTTTCCGAAGAAGAGTTTATTCTTATTGTAATTCACGTCGATGACTTGATTATTTTTTCGCGGACGCAAGAAAATATTGACAAGATCAAGCGCGCACTCAAGTCCAAATTCAGCATCAAGGAGCTTGGCGAATTGAAGTACTGCCTAGGCATCGAATTGCGCCGTAATGGAGCAAGTAAGACCATTCACATGAACCAACTCGCGTACATAAAGCGCTTGGCAGAGACGTTTGGCGTGGAAAAGTGCAAGGACACATACACACCAATGAACGAAAGCGAAAAACTTTTCAAGCTCGACGATGATGACACGTTTGTGCTGAAGTGGCCGTATCATGAGCTAATAGGGCTTTGATGTACGTCGCAACGTGTACACGACCGGACAATATGCACGCAGTCGGCGAGGTGGCCAAGTATTGAGAGCGTCACGGTCAACAGAACTGGATAGAAGCTAAACGCGTGCTCAAATATTTGAAGACAACCGCAAACTACAGTATCGTTTTTGACGGCAAGAGTCCGGGAGAGCTCGTGGGTTTTGCGGAAGCGTCTTGGGCAAGCGATTTGGACTCGCGTCGATCGACCACGGGTTATGTTTTTTTTTCTGAACGGCAGCGTGGTTTCATGGAAGGCCAAGCGTCAGCCAACAGTAGCGACATCAAGCACCGAGGCAGAATACATGGCATTGTATTCTTCGACACAAGAGGCGATCTAGTTGCGTTTACTGCTGAGCAATTTGGATTGCGCATCAAGCATGGGTACAATAATTTTTCAAGACAACCAGGGATGCATAGAATTAGCCAAAAACCCAGTGTTTCATACGCGAACGAAGCACATTGACATCAAGTTTCATTTTCTGCGCTAAAAAGTTCAAGCTGGTGTTATTCAACTCGAGTTTAAACCGACGGATGAGATGATAGCGGACGGGCTGACCAAGGCGCTTGGAAAAGTGAAACATACGCGTTTTGTTGGTGTTCTGGGACTCCAAGCCTAACACGATGCACGTATATTTACTAATGGGGATCGATTAATTGAGTGATGAAATTATAACGGTATTTTTGAGTTGAGTTTTTGGCCAATCACGTGATGCCTGACCGTTCACTACATGACCGTTCACGACAGTCCTGGATAAGTACGCAGATGACCGTTCACGACAGTTAAGTACGTTATGTCCTTACATTGAAGATGAAGTTGAAGTAGCCACAACATTTTTACTTAGTAATTACTATAGGCAAACCAACCAATCGCAGATAGGTAAAAATAAGTGGATAGGAGCAACAACAGTTAATTCACATGAATAAATCTCACTTTAGTTTTGCAGCCTCGACTTAAAGCCGCCTTCATCTTTCTTATCATTTCCTTCGCTATTAAAATTTCTCAGTTGAGAAAAAGGGCCACATTTATTCTAATTGGGATAACGATGTGTAAAGCGTACGAAAAGGAGCGGTGCTCGCTCTCTGCGGAATACGTGATGGAGGAGTGTATGTATGGGGGTGGATCCATCTCAGTTGCGATCCTTATCGTATGCTCGCTCGTTTATTAATGATCAATGCTGCTTTGATGATCACGGACTCTACAACAACGAGACAAGGAAAGTCTTGAACCGCTGGAACCCTGGTGATTCGAGTTCACTCACTTTCGAAATTGTCTTCTTCCGGTTAAACTTCATCCACGATGAAACTCCTTTTCAAGATGCTCGCCGCAGTTACACTTGCAGTGAGTACCACCGAGGCGGAAGAGGGTAAGAGATATGGACCCTTATGTGGTGCTCCTCTCAGCCGCTTTTACAATGGTGGTGAGAGGGTTGAACCTGGAACAATCGTGAAAGAGGTGAAAATCAACGGTGCAGAACGGGTAGATGGTGTAACCATTGTCGCCCAACTCCCAAGAGCAGCAACTCCTTTCCACTTCCACGCCGGTGGCGATGGTGGTGATCCTACTACGTTGCCACTTGATGACGTCGAATACATCACGCCAGTCGGATATAATTTGCACAAGAATGACAACCACCACACGCGCCTCTTCTACCTCCAGCTTACGACTAACAAAAACAAGACGGCACATGTTGGTCAGCGGAAGGGATATTTCTGCATGGACGAAGCGCCGTATGGCTACCAGCTTAGTTCCTTCTATGGCTTTGAAGGGGATGAACTTGACATGGCGGGTGCATTTGGACTAGCATCCACAAGAATCCCCCAATTATTGCGATTCCCCCCTAAAGTTTTCAAATTTTTACGGCGACAAGTGGACATAGGTTTTACTCGTCGAATGAAAACATGTTTGCATTTTGTTTACTGCACGTTACGTTCTCAAGATCACAGTCTCTTTCAACCTATGAGCACGGAAGTAGAGACTTTTGTCCCGGCTGCACGCTTCTCGTACGAGGCGCACCCCTTGCTCGTAATTTTAAGTGGAAATATCATTGCGCATAGGGAGAAAGGAAAGTTACGTTGGGAAAAGTAAGACCGTAATCTTCTCTATACAGTAAATGAGGATAATGTAAACCTCTTTGCTTCTTCTGACCGTTGAGGATCGTGAGTTTTTGTCACCATGTGATGTTTTAAAAGCGATAATTTTCCAAAAGTTGTTCCTAACCCATGGCTCTGGTATATATTCTGTAAGGGAAGCTTTACCTTCTTTATCTTGTTCAAATGCTTGAGCGTTCATCCTTGCGTAGATAGGGACAAACTTGTGTCGTAGATGTATAGTAGTAGCTCCAATCTACTCAAATCGTCTTAGGTCAATATTACGGCAACCAAAAATCCGTTGACCGTGAAAAGGACACCCGTAGACAGTTCACCGATAGTAAAAGAAGTTAACCATACAATGGGCTTTATCAATGGAATGTGTAGTAAGAAGTGATTAGCTAGCCTAACATGTTAGAGGCATCAGCAAACTTCCATCTGTTGTGTGCTCTAAACTAGTGTTGAGAACGGTCCGGTCCGGTACAGTCCGAAGCTCGGACCACTGTTAAACTGCGGTCCGGACCGCTCACCACTTGCCTGTCAGACCCCCTGGACCATACCACGAGCACGCTGATCGTTTGGGGGGATGAGGAGGTGAATTCGGAATTGGAGGATACGGGCAATGATGCTGCGTGGCTGTAGGAGGTTGTGATTCCTGAAGTATGTTATCTTAAACCATGGTTATGGGCTATAAAGAATGAGGTCCGGTGCGGTCCAAAAGTTCGGCCCAACGGTAGGATTTGTGGTCCGGTCTGGTCTCGCCTTCCAGTGGTTGCTATCCGGTCTGGTCCGAGATGTTCATGAACGGTCCGGGTTGTGGTCCGGTACAGTCCAAGCTCATACCGGACCGGACCAGACCAGACCGGACCGTTCTCAACACTACTCTTCACCACTTATTAGTGCCCAAACACATATGTACCAAGATTCGAGTACGAATACATAGAGCTTCTTACTAATAAGTACTACGATATGAATATTGCTACTAATGAAGATATCATTCATTCCCGGCTTTAATAAAACCGGTATTATGACTAGTTTCAACACATGTCATAAACATTGCGACGATATGAGTACCAATGTTGCTGTATTCGTCTAAAGCAAAACTGTACGCAGTTTTGAATTCTGGCTGCAAGTTTGACTCGCTGAAGGATGCGAAGACACCCATTAACGCCATTGTAGCTCTAGCATATCATTACAAATCGAGTTGATGACCGCTCGTCTCTCGTTTCTTCCTCATATTACTGCTACGAACGGCAGTGAAGAACCACTGGAATCATCGTAGTAGCAAGAAAATCATGCCTTGCATTGTGACTGTCATGGAATTGAGTGTCTCCATGTATATTTAGTGAAAACTTGTGGCTAGTTTTGGCTATAGCAACCGACGCAGCATGGTTCAATACTCAAATTCTTCTATATCGTGCGGGATGTACGCAATTGACTTCACAAACAACAATCTGATGTTCCACACGTTCCAAAGATACAATCCAGTCGTAAGCTAGCATGTCATGGCGCAGAAACTCAAGTAATTCTGACTAGTTTCTATTGCATTTTATTCTTGAACTTAGTCTTAGAAACTTGACGCTATACCATAACGTACGTAACCACTTATCGCTATGTCCACTACAATTAGGCTTCAATATACAAGATGAATATATTTAGGTCGGACTAAAGAGGTAATATAAAGACTGCTACCACCACACATCCTTGAAAAAGTAATCTCCGTTAGTTGACTCACTAAACCCACCGATTCTGCACCGCCAGCATTCTCGGTGCAGCGAAACGTTTGTGAGATGTGCTATTATCTTCTTAAAATAGTCTACTTTTATTTAAATTATTAAAATTAGGTAGGACTATTTGTTTAGGTAGCAATTTGCATTTCGTACTTTTTAGTAGTTAAAATAGTGTACTCGCACTCGGTTCTGAGTACACATTCTTTGTACGGAAAAATAATGTAGGTAACACAATAGCTGTTAGAAGTTTACTATAGCTTCAATACCTTATGCGTATTCATGTCAGGCTAGCTAATCACTTCTCAATACACATTCCATTGATCAAGTCCCTGGCTTGGTCACTTTCTTCTACTCTTTACGGTCTGTCTACCGTTGTAATCTTCACAGTCTAGCGAGAATTGACTGTCAGGATATTGACTTAAGACAATTTGGATATATTGGAGTCACTATTGGACATCTACGACTTGGAGTTTTCAACTTCTGCGCAAGTATGGACGGAAACACCTTTAAACACATCTCCCCCCTGCGTATTTTTGTACTCCAGTGTAATAAGAACCTCTTCGCTCTTGAATATCCTAAACTTGATGCTGACATCCACGTGCTTCATCTTGGCTGAGCAGTTCTCGCCTTAGAGAAATTAGATTGCCACTTGATTATCAGAAAATCGTCATATGTAACTTGACCTTCAATCCGATTTCCAAAACCAGCTCTGGAATACCAACAAGGTCACATTGGCTTTGAAAAGCGACGCAGAACTCCGCCTCTATAGATGACAACGAAACGGATTGTAACGAGGTTACATTTGGTTACGTTGGTGTACGTAAGTAACAACGGTTAAGGTCAAGTATTGACCAGTCCGAAAGGTTCGGACGTATTGGTTGTTTTATCCAATCAGAGCGGGAGCCCTTGGTGAAGGCGTGGCAGCCTGCCACGTGTTGGTACACAGGTGGTGTACACTACATTTTGGCTAGGTACGAATTAAGTAAGTTCTGCCTAGTATTGCATAGTTACCGATATTAGTGACTCGGACAAAATCGAATCGTCCGGCGCTCTTCACAAAGGTCGGCACCCACCGATCGCCCCTGGTCACCCATAACTTCCTTGATCGAAAACCTTTATCGACCGGGGTATCAGAGGATTGCCGACTGGAATGGTGAAATCTTGGTCCCACCTGACCAGATCGGTGTGCGATCCGTATAGGGGCCGCCGACCCGCTAACTGGCTCTGGAACTCATCCGGAAGTGTAAGCACTCCATGAGACAGAATCAGGCGAATACCCGCCGGCACCATGAAATCCATGCCTAACAGGGCATCCTGACCGGCCGACTTGCCAACCCAAGCGCTGAAGAAGTAGACCAACGAACCCGATAGGGTGATATTCACGCGCGTCCATCCTTCGGTCATGTAAGAGTTTTCACCGATTCCGACGCATTCTTGTCTCTGGGTGTCGTCTATACGACATCCGACCTTACGATCAAAGGCGGAGTCGATAATCGAGACGTCGGCCCCAGAGTCGAATAACATCGTCACCTTCTGGTTGTTAATCTTACCACAGGCTTTCGCCTGCTTAAACCATTTGTCGGGCGCATGATACTTCCAGTATCCGCGAGACTCCCCCGGCAGCAGATCCAACTGCATGACCACCTTAGATCGGGAATATTCATCGGTCTTAAGACTGTAGACCGGATGATCCCGATCGACGCAATTGAGAACAGAACATGTATTGTCGGTTTTATTCTCCTTGCCGACATGTGCATAGATGCCAGACGTAGATCGCTCGGCTCGATCCAGGTTCCAACCTGGCGAGAGTTCTAGTTTAACATCTTTTCCACGTCCGGTGGGAGCATCCCCGCGTGATTACCGGGCACATACCACTTGCGAATCAGATTGAAGAACTCTTCGATCTTGCACTGGTCGACCTCGTGGATCTCTCCACATGACTTGCACACGAAGAGGCAGTGATCGATAGGGTGGCCGCGTCTTTCGCACTTCTTGCATGTTAACTTCTTCCAGCAGTCCCCACCGTCATGCTTGCTCGACCCGCAGTGAGAACACTTCTGGCGAGCTCGGTCCGGGTCGGACTTGTTCCCACTCCTACTCTTCCGATTTCCCTGGTTAGGCGTCGATCTGGTTATTGGGGAAGGTTCCGTGACAAAAACGTGGCGATATTGGTCTTCGTCTGACTCCCGACTGGACAGGACGATACTTTCCTCTTCCGATCCAGTGCTTTCTACAGTCACGATCGCCTTAACAGCACGGACAGATCGGGTTAGAGGCATCTTCACAGGGTCGGTCTGGGTCTTCGATCTGTAGCGACCCGATCCAACGGCGACCTTCTACCTCATGCTGCGTGAGTGCTGCAACGTCCGCAACGTCTGATCCGCTTCTACCACTTTTTTTAGGCGCAGCAGAGTAAGATGATCTGCCAGCTCTTGGTCATCAAGGGTACTAATGTAGTGACCCACGTGCTCCATAGCGGCACCGGTCGGCGGGTTGCCCTCCTTGATCACTATCCCGGCGCGAATTGCAGCTACGTTCAAGCGGTGCAAGTACTCGATCGGCGTCTCATCGCCCCGCTTCTGCATATGGTGATATTTGCGGGCGGTAGAATCATAGTTGCAGTACTGCCCCTCCAATTCTGAACATAGCAGATCCCAGTCAGATCGGACATCCCGATCCAACCGTTGGATCCAGTTTGAGGCCGGTCCTTTCAGCAGATCCATGAAGATCAGACACCATTCCTTTTTTTGGTGTCTGATCCCGTACGGAAGCAGACTTGACCCGACCAAACCACGACCTGGCTTGCTCCTCGTCGGCGTCCTTGCCGGTAAAGTCCTTGAGATCCGTGGTCGCAGCCATGCGAATGCGTGGGATCGCAGTAGATCCGAGATCAAAAGCGGTCGTGAAGGCTAGGTTAGCCTTGCGAGTTCTGCCCGCCCCTGCACCGTCTGACCCATAGTGGTCATCCGGATCGCCGATCGACTCCATGTCGACATCACTATTCTTGCTTGATCGGCGCGGTCGGGCTGGCTGGGGCTTGAGTCTTCCTCTGCCGATTGGTTTGCCACCCCGGATAGCTTTGTCCGTTGATGCCACTGACTCCATATCGACATCCCGGCAAGTATTGACATTTTGCCGGGCAGATCGGTCCTGAGAATGCGGGTGCGGGTGCGGAGGCGATCGGCATCGGTCTCCCATGAAACCCTCCATTATTGCTTCCAACATGGCTTGGACGTTAGCTTGGGTCATGTGCAACGTGTTGGTACCCTCCTTTGGAGGTACTGAATCCTGTGGGGGCTCCTGGGTCCCCGAATGGCATGCAGCCCCTTGCTGCCGCACGTCCTTTTTATGATCCCATGGGGGTATGGTCCGCCCCCATGGTCATCCGCTTAACACCGACCTCCAACTCCGATGAGCTATTAGAGGCAGGTGGAGACTGATACAACGACTTATCGTCGGAGCACACATACTCGTATGCTGCCGTGAATTCGGCGGCCTTCAATGCCACGGTGGGAGTTGGGCGGCGAACCGCCCCCACCAACGGAACCAAATGGTCATGGAGGGTCGACATTGACATATCTAAATTCCAAGTGTCCAGATCGAACAGTTTCTGCGCTTTGGAGAGGTTCTGCCCTTTTATGCCGACCTCAGCCAACATCGCCAGCAGGTTCTTCACCAATAGAAAAGGCTGATCACTCTGGATCGGCTCGGTGGTGGGTCCGAGAAGGCGATCGGGGATCTGGGGGTCTATAATGCGCATGAACTGGTCTTCGCGAGTAAATCGCTTTAACTCGTGGATGTAATACATCCTGGCCAGGTCTTCTTCCTTGATAACCCAATTCCTGACCTGCGACTTTTCTTCCAAGTCGTCTTCATCGGGCGGCATTCCGAGGCTCTGTTTGGGAACCTTTGGAGGGTGGATCTGATCGTTCCGATCAGCCTCCAAGTCGTTTTCATCTTTTACTTTTTCATCAAAACACTCATTCAAATGCATAGGATCAGGACAAAAGTCCTGATCCTTTCCGGAACTATATCAAGACTTGCTGTAGTCCCGATCGGCTCCGGTGGGAGCCTTATGGAGAGGAAAAAACTTATTAATCCCGATCCGGTCCTCCACCCGGCCAGATCGGAAATCGCCATCTTTTTCTACAACGAGAACATAAGGCGATAGCCGTTCCTTATGTCCTCTCCAGAACGATTCCACATTTAATTCATTGTAATCAATTCTTCGCGAGATATCATCGCGGTGATATCCACGATCACCAAGTGATCCGGGCACGCGCACCATTGTGGTCGAGTCAAGTTCAAAATCGAACACCGTAGTGTCTAGAACCTGACCACCATCGTGCCCGGCCGTCCAACTTACGGGGGGGGGGGGTACCCCGCGTACCTTCGCCTACGATCCGATCCGATCGTCCGCTGCTGGCAGAGGACCGATCATCAACACAGGACGCCTGGTCTGATTTGTTCTTCATCTCACCTTGTGTAACCGATGAAATGGGCTGGTAACACACTCGGTGGATCGGTGCTGGAATCGACTTGTGGTCTAAATGTGGTAGACCGTGCTGGGTGGTGTACCCTGGGTGGAACTCTTCACCCTGGGTACGGGCAGCCCGGTTATACTTGGAGTGAGTATACTCCAAAGGGCAGATCGCTCAACAGATCGTAGAGCCTAACCAATACGAGAATAAAACTCCAATAATCCAATAGGGAGATCCAAATGAGAACGTGATACACTCCACGAACGATATCTCCACGTAACAATCCAAAAAACTTAATAACACGTTCCAAACGTGCGTAACTTGAACTTGGGAAGCAGACCAAAGTGTACTCCCGTCGAGGGACTTCCGGCGGTCCGAGGGCGTCTTTAACCCGTCCCGTCCGGGTATAATGAGCTGGAGGGGATTACTCGACCCTCCGCTCCCAAACACTCTGCGGCGTGCAGAGGCGACTGATGTACAAGGCGAAACGACATCCGGTTGAGTTAAAGGCCCAACAATACCGTAAAACCAAAAACGCTCTTAGCAAGCGAAACCAAAACCAACACTAAACTCCCTACCCCCTATGGTCCCCAATATGTACAAACATGAAAATATGTAGGTACACGCAATCTCATGTGACTTACCAAAATCCGTGTTCTTGACACCTCTGGCACATGATAGGCTTAAAATCCTCCTGTATTTCCACCAATACGATCACCGATAAGCCGATCGGTGTGATGCTGACGCAAAACGACGAAAATTCTTGGGTCCGCTTCGCCACAAACCCATGGACCTGAGTCAGGTCGAAGCGGAGGAGAAACCTTCCGCTAAGAGTCACGTTGAATCTATCTCGTTGGGTTCTGAAGCGTAGATTCATGCAATGCTGCAGCGGAAGGGGGCGCTGAGATGCTTCCTGTGTGGAATTGCGGATCATCTGCGGAACAGATGTCCGCGGAACCCCCAGCGAGATATTTGCTTTAAGAGGCCGAGGGTAGGTAAGAAGCCCTCGCCCAAGCCGTCGGGAAACGACGGCTCCAAGTAGGTGCGGGGCGCCCTACTGGGGGATCCCTCAGTGCTGTTAAGCCCCAAGTTAGGGGCCGACAGCACAAAGCCCCGAGGGAAACGGTGCTTTCTAGCACCGAGTTGGTGTACCAGCCAGGTTTGCTGGTTGTCCTTGCGGTCGTGAAAGGCTTTGATAAGCCATGGAGAGTCTTGATAGACTCTGGAGCGTCTGAAAATTATGTCAGACGAGCTTCTGTGGAGAAGAGTCGGCTGTATGCCGAGGCCCTAGAGGCACATTCTCGTGACGTTGTCACGGTCCGTCTTGCGACGGGCGTACAGGTTTCTGTACCCAAGGTCTCGATTGACCTTAAGCTGAAGTTTGCAGACTTCGACAGCTTAGAACGTTGCCTAGTCCTGGATTTGGACTCGAGGTATGACCTCATTCTGGACATGAAGTGGCTGTAACGCCATGATCCATGGATAGACTGGAAGTCTAAGTCCATTGGCTCAACGCACCCGCGATCGGGTGAAGCATTTGGCGAGTCATGAACCCACCTTTGCTCGATAGCAAAAGCGATTCTGGTGAGAGATGCCAGAGATTGGGATGTCTGAGATGATCAGTCCCAATGAGGTCAAGGAAGTGTTCCTTGACGAGGGGGATTCGGCGGTTAATCCCCACGCCAAGATAGTCGAGACTGGCGAGTCGCCAGTGGTAGAGGTGGATTCGTCTGAGGTTAAGTGCGAGGCGCTTCCTAGAGAAGAGACCCGAAGTTTGTATCTTCTGCAGGTCGGAATTGGTTCCGACCACGCCGTGTTCGGCGAACAAGTTGCGACTCCAGTGGTAGGGGTAGAGACCCCTGTGGTTAAGGGCGAGGCGTTTCCAAGTGAAGAGATCTGTAGTTCATCTCTCTCGCACGTCGGAATTGATTCCGACCACGCCGTTGTAGGTGAGACCGGCGAGTCACTGGTGTTAGAGGTAGAAACCTCTGTGGATAGGCGCGATGCGCTTCCAACAGATGTGGCAATTGACTCCCCCCATATGGGTCTCGGGAAGAGTCCCGAGGCCAGTAGTCAGAAGTCCGATAGGATGCTGGATAGTGTGACAGGTGTTGTCACCGAAGGCGTAAACCTGTAACGGTTGCCTGGGGTAAGCGAGGTGTTGTCGTTGGAGGAGATGTCCTTCAACGAGTTTAAAACTGCTGTGAAAGCAGGTGATCGACGAGTTTGTCGTATTGAGTCCGGAAGAGGAGGTTAACTCCTCATCCAAGATGGACGAGTCAGTTTTGGTGCAAACCAAACAGTCAATCAATGCCCGAAGCGGTCTCAATATCCTCGCGGATTCTGAGGACCCTTACCATTCCCTACTTAAGGAATTCGGAGATGTCATTAGTGACAACCCGCCGACGGGCTTACCACCGGATCGGGGAGTCCGACATGAAATTGATTTGGTTCCCGGAACCAAATAATGCGTCACTAGGCAGTGGCCTCTCCGCAAGGATCAATGTGACGTCATCGACGCATTCTTCAAGGGGAAAGAAGAGGCAGGGAGGGTACGGGAAAGCAAGTCTCCCCACTCATCACCCACTTCTTTTGTTAGTAAACCGAACGGTAAGTGGCGCATTGTGCATGCGTACAACAAGCTGAATGCAGCAAGTGTACCCATGCAAACTCCGATTCCTCGTAAGGATGTCTTCCAGAACAATACGGCGGGCTGTACTGTGTACAATGCCTTAGATTCGGTGGACGGGTATTACCAGGTGCTCATGCGAGCATCCGATATTCCGCTTACAGCGGTCAGCACGCCTAGTGGCATGCTTTGGAAGTGGCTTGTTATGCCACAGGGGCTTTCGAATGCACCAGTGACTTTTAATCGCTTGGTGACTCAACTCTTCCACCCTTATAGAAAGTACGCTCAGACGTACTTCGACGATATATTCGTTTATAGTCGTGCGGAAGGCGACTCGTCTGATCTTCAGACGCACCTGATACACCTTCGAGCGGTGCTCGAATGTATGAGGGAGCACAAATTATATGCGAACGCATCCAAATATATCATTGGTGCTGAGGAAATTCCTTTCCTCGGATGCTTCATCAGTAAGGATGGAGTGCGGGCGGATCCCGCGAAGGTGAAAGACATTGTGAAGTGGCCTTCGCCTGTAAATCTTAGAGATTTACGGAACTGGCTTGTTAGCCAATTATCTCCACAAGTACAGCGAGAACTACGCTGAAATGGCGAAGCCATTAAATGACATTGTTAAGAAGGACGTGGATTGGTGTTGGGAAACCAAACACCAAAACGATTTTGAAGCGGTTAAGGGGAGCTTGTTGAAAGCCCCCGTTCTTGCTCTCCCAGATTCTGGGAAACCATTTAGCGTCGTCTGCAACGCCTCCAATTTCGTAATCGGATGTGATTTCTTACAAGCAGACGACGCGGGACGGGAACGCGTGATTGCGTTTGAGTCGAGGCAGCTTAAAGCTGCGGAAAGGAATAATCCCGTTCATGACAAGGAGCTACTTTCAATGAATTATGCCCTTGTCAAATTTAGGATTAGCCTACTCGGCTCAAAGCCGTTCGTGGTTTATACTGACCACGCGTCCTTATGGACAGCGACGAATTAGCCTCATCTCTCCCAACGGATGGCCCATTGGCTCTCCTTCTTTGCGGAGGTCAACTTTGAGGTTAAGTATAAACCTGGTAAGCAGAATGTACTTGCAGACGCGTGGTCGCGTCGCCTCGATTACGAGCTCGCTCACGCGACATTCGTCACCACGTCTGTGGTGGATCTCATACGCCAGGAGTATGAGAAAGACCCACAATGTACGGCGCTTATCAGCGCGTTGGGTGGAAAGGGACTTGGCTCGTCTGAGCCAACCCTGTCAAGTCGATCCAGAGCTCGGTTACACCGTTACAGGTACTGTGGCGGCTTGCTATATTATAGCACGAGCGCGGAGGACACTCCGCGGGTGGTTGTTCCTCATGATGAGGAACTGAAGTATAGAGTTCTCTTTGAGGCATATGACACCCATACCGGGGGTCATTTAGGTCGGGATAAGACCTACAGCGCTTTAAGCGCTTTTTTTGGTGGCCCAACATGTACAAGTGGGTCGGTGCGTATATACGCACTTGTGGACGTGTCAGAGGTTTAAAACCTCTGAAAGTTCAGCAGCGTCTTTTAACAAGCTTGTCCGTTCCTAAGGAGTGTTGGAAATCCATTAGTATTGATTTTATCTTCGGTTTTCCGAAGGATAAGGCCGTGAACACCGGCATATTGGTCGTTGTAGACCGTTTGAGCAAGATGGCTCACCTGGAGGCAGTGCCAGAGTCCATTGATGGACAAGGAACAGCAAAAGTGTTCCTAGACCGTGTCTTTCGACAACATGGTCTACCCGATTCCGTTGTGTCGGATCCGGATCCTCGTTTTACGGGACAGTTTTGGGGCGCGTTGTTTAAGGTGCTGGCCACTAAGCTCCTTATATCCACTGCGGATCATCCGCAGACGGACGGTCAAACGGAACGCGTTTATCGCGTTGTAGAGGATACTATCCGGAGTTTATGTCCGTATTCTCCGAAGAGTTGGAGTGAGATGCTTCCTATGGCCGAATTTGCTATAAACAATTTGGTCCATGCATCTACGGGGTTTACCCCGTTTTACGTGAACAGATTAGTGAATCCGAGGGTTCCGTTGACGCCACGTGTGTGTGGCCCAGGTCTTGAGGGGGGGATTCCCTGATGTCAGGTGTCTTACGACACGTCTGCGATGCCATGGCGGAGAGCCAAGACAAGCAGAAGGAGCAGGCTGACCGCAAGGGTCGGCGTAACGAAAGGGCGTACAAAGTAGGAGAAATTGTTTTATTAAACGCTAAGAATCTTCCCACACATGCAGTTTCCAACGTGTTGCGGAACAAACTGCGCCCCAGGTTTGTGGGGCCTGTTAAGGTGCTAGCCCGAAAGGGCTTGGCGTACACCTTGGATATTCCGAAGGCGATGGTACACATCCAACCTTTTATGTAGGTATGCTTAAGCCATACCAGGACCCGGAGGCGGGTCCCATCTTGGGGGGGGAGATTGAAAAGGCAGGTAGCTGTGGTAGAGTCAAGTTCGAAATCGAATACATTTGTATCGACAACCTGACCACCACCATCGTGACCAGCCTTCCAACTTACGGGGGGGGGGGGTACCCCGCGGACCTCCATTCGAAATCTGGTCCGATCGTCCGCTGCTGGCAGACGACCGGTCATCATCCAAAGACACTTGGTCCGATTCACTTAAGTTCATCTCACCTTGTGTACCCGATGGAATGGGCTAGTTACACACTCGGTGGATCGGGATCGCAGATCGATCTGATTCGGTCTTGAATATGAGACCGTGCTGTCTAGGTGTACCTAGGGCGGAACTCTTCACCCCAGGTACGTACAGACCAGAAACACTTCCAAAAGATAAATTCCAATAGGTCGATCGTCCAAACGATCTAGACCTGACCAATGCCAAATAATAGAGGGTAGACCAATCAACCGGTCTAGCCCCTGACCAATATGAGAGAAGACCAAAACCGGTCTAAACTCCAACCAATGTTACAATGAGCCAATATGTCCACGTAAAGACCCAATATGCCCGTGAAAATCCACAAACGATATCTCCACGTAAAGACCAATCCAGTGAATAGCACGTTCCAAACGTACTTGAGTCAAAGTGTCGAGATCGCCAAATCGTACTCCCGTCGAGGGACTTCCGGTGGTCAAAGTGAGCGTGCGGCGCGTCCAGACCGGGTATAATAGGCAAGAGGGGATAATTCAACCCTCTGCCCCCAAACACTCCGCGGCGGGCGGAGGCGACTAGTGTACGTGAAAAGAATAACGGCGACCCCTTGCTGCGGTGTAGACCAAGACCAGAAAAGGTTTTTGACACTTTTTCCTAGACCAAAAGACTTTTACTTGGAAAATCCGCAACTAACCAATAATACTACCTCCCTATGGTCCCTAATGTACCCACACAAAATTATGTAAAATACCCAATGTCAGGTGACTCACCCAAGACCTGCGTTCTTGATACTCATTGAATCTGATAGGCTAAAAATCCCCCCTTGTTTAGACCAATCGGAACCTCGACCAACTGCCTTGACCAAAAGTGACCAAATTTGTGGTACACTTCACCACAGCCGCCCCTGGGTCCGACCGTGTCGCACAACGATAACGGTCTGACTCACCCATTACTCGACCAACTGGACCTTGGTCACTCACACTTCTTCCCCATGGATCAAACATCTTCGACACCTGCGTCAGGTACTGCCTTTACTGCACTTGATCTTCTTATGCTTCCCTTTGACGCTTGTTCTTGTCGTTCTTGCAGAAACTCTATGCGCCGAGTCGCCCCACCTTGCTTCGCCTGTCCGGTCGGCTCGATCTGACAGCCCACGTAACTCTCGTGCACTTCAAACATCGGAAGGGCGTCAGACTGAAGCCGACACGCAGATGCAGGATATGCTTTCAGAAAAAATGCGTGTCATGACCCAGGTGGCCCACCAGGCAACACGAGGTGCGCATATTTGGTCTTCGTCTTGTACTTGTCTTGGCCCTCGTTTGTCTTCAGCTCTCATCCCTC
Organism: Peronosclerospora sorghi; assembly: GCA_026184515.1. NCBI lineage: Eukaryota > Oomycota > Peronosporomycetes > Peronosporales > Peronosporaceae > Peronosclerospora > Peronosclerospora sorghi. The sequence continues at coordinate 14,919,185 of CM047585.1, forward strand.
CCAGCGTCGTCAAGGCAATAGGTGCCTTGCTTGATGCCGATAGGCAGTCCGACGATCATGTTGACCAGCTTCGACCAATTTTAGAGGAGCTGGTAAGCGCGCGTCATGAGCTGTACCGTCTGGAGCTCATCAGTCCCAACTCCGGGATCAACTTGCACTTGTTCGCCGGCAGCAGCTGGACGGACAGTTTGACGCGACCTCACTGCGCATGCAAGGCGACGACTTCGCGCGACGCATTGCCGAGCTTCAGATTTCAATTCAAGACCAGACCGGGAAGGTCCGGTCTTATCAAGACAAGTCAGACGCTTGGACGTTAGAGTCGGCTCGTCGTCAGGTGGCACTAGACCAGTGCCGCCAGCGCTTGATGAACTTGCTGCATCCGTGTTCGTCTGCTTCCTCCAGCATAGATTGGTCTGCGTCGGCAACTTTAGTCGCCTCGGAGCAAGACCAAGACCGCTTGCAGCAGGACCAAGACCAACATCGTTCATTGGATGATATTCAGCAGCCCCAAATTGCACAAAAATCGAAGAAGCGCGCGGACGCGCCGGGTATCTCGAGGGCGCGGGGCACTGCGCGCGGACCCAGACTGGGGGGGAAGCGTGCAGTTCCTCACAAGCGAGCCAAGACACAGGCGCTTCTTATGGACTCGGACTCGGACACGGACGAAATCTACAGCCCCTCGTAAAGTCGAGCGCCCTCGCGCCGTACTGCAAATAGCACCAAGCACACAGGGGTCTCGTCCGAGGAGGACTCCAGCGAAGGGTCTTGCGATTCCGAGTTTATGGTCGCCATCCAGTCCAAGTCACGAACGAATTTACGTGAAAGTTTCATCCAAGTGGCGTCGACATTGGGGTCAGAACAGAAGAACGGTTTGCCAATTGACGCCACACCAGTATCGACATCAGCGAAGCCGGCGCCTTCGGTTCTCCCCGGGACATCCGAGCTTCACAATTACGCTCTACTGAAGAACATGGCGGTTGACACCAGCTCCCTTCCGCCGCGGACGTTTGAAATCACTTTGCCGTGGTCGTCGGGGCAAATCGGCTGTTTGCGCCGGTCTACCCTCACCAAGCAGCTTCTGGACCGGTCTTTCTCTCGCCCGGACCCCTGGCTTTTTCCACCGGCCAAGAAAACCCCTGCCGCGTCTGCATGGAGGGCGGACTTGATTACGTCGGCGCAGATCTCCCGCCTATGCGGCGATGAACCATGGAAAATTTTCGAACACCCCAAGATAGGACTTGTGTTCCACTTGGCTCCGTGGATCGGCACTTTGCTAGGCCGGGTGAAGTATTTCAACAAGATCCACGGCCAAGCAATTCGGGAAGCGTCCCACTACTTGATGCTTCCCCCCGACCGGGTGCGACAAGATCCGGGCCTGGTGACGTTCCAGAGCAAGCGCAAGTGACGTCGAATTCGGGCGGGCTAGGCTTGGCAGTCCCTGTGCCAGTACATTTTGGACGGGATGCGATCCCGCGAGTGTGACGTCGACGTGTTCTTGTACCCGGTGTTCCTCCACATGCCAAGGCGTCGCGTTGAGAAGACCAGAATGCTGGCCGACGACGGCATATGGTACCCCGGTCTTGATTGCGCTGAGCCGGTCGCGGACCTCAAGGATGCTTTGGTCCAGCTTGACCGGAAGGACCCCTGGCGTAACCAGTTTCAGGATCAAGTGGAAAATCATCCGTCGATGGTAATCCGCCGTCTGTGGGGCGATAGCAAGTGAAGTCGCAGGTAGTCGACCAGATAACTCGTAATACATGTCATCATTTCTTTTTCATATGTCCGATCGTCAAATCACTTGAACTAATTTTACCACTCTCTCCATAGTTGCACCGAACACGTTATCGTAAACAGTTCCACCCCCATCACGAAAACTAGTCATCACATTCGCCATTCCACTACTACAATTCGTCACAGTTCATCACAATTTCACATCAACTCCGGACCTTCCACATCTTCACACCGGTCTAGACCGACCGATGCTACTGCGTGTCTTGGTCTTAGTCTTCATGAGTCTGCATCACTGCGAAGCGATTACAACTGACTCGTTCTCGTTCGAACTCTCGTAGAAGAGCCCCACAATTCAAGTCGAGCTCGTCGACCCAAGTTGATTCATCATGGTCCTTCCATCTGACCAGGTACTCTCGGTGAGTCCGACCGAACCTGGTCTTCTTGGTCGACCGAACATCTAAGACCTTCTCCACTTCAAACTCGTCTTCCTCTAATGGTCGTTCCCAACTGTCCTCCGGCAGTAACGCTTCATCGAAATCAAATCTTTTTTCTTCGTCTACCAGACAGGGAGTTTTGGGTCGATCAGGAAATTCTCGGACCAGCTTCGACTTGGACACATGCACGATCGGGAAGACCTTGTAATCTGTAACAGTTGTTACTAGACGGGCAGCGTGCTCATCGATCAGCTCGACAACACGGAAAGGGCCGTGCCACATGTGATCCAGCTTCTTCGCATAGCCCTCTTTCACTCGGTCTAGGTATAGCCATACCCTCGCCCTTGGTTCTATACCGTGGGGTCGGACCTGGTATTGGTCCGGTCTGCCCGGTCTTGTGTGGCCTGACTCAGCTTTTCGTTGACGACTTCTTTTGAATGCTGGTAATGTTTCTGGACCTGCATGCGCCAGCGTCGAGCATCGCGATCGAGGGTCCGGGTGCAACCGATAGGTATCGCAGTTTCCAGTGTCGACCGATGGTCCCATCCATATGTCAGATAAAAAGGCGTTTCTCCTCAGACCGATCGGTCGACGAGTTGAGTGCAAACACCAGCCTTTTTGCATACTCGTCCCAATCTCGCTGGTCTGGGTCAGAAACGTACATCTTGATCGCCCTCGTTATGCTCTGCACCATGCGTTCCGCCGATCCATTTGCTTGCGGACGATATGTCATCGTCGCACTCTGTTTCTGGCCCAGAATGTTATTGAACGACCGGAACACCTCGGCCATAAAACCGGGTTCCCGATCGTGCCTGATGACCTCGCTGGCGCCGAATATTCGGAACACACATTCTTCTTAGCTCTGGGAGATCTTCTCCGCAGACCGAGATGCACTTGCCTTCGCGATAACTAGACCAGTGAACAGGTCTACCCAGATCAGCAGCTCAGTGTTGCCGCGCGTCTATCTAGGCAGTGACGGTATGTGGTCCATCGCTATGACCTGGAAAAGGTAGATAGCTTCGATATTTCCGGGAGATCGCCCCTTGATTACCGGTTTACCCTTTCCGGTCTCGAAATCCGTGCAACAGCCCACATATTTCTGCACACTGCGGAAAAGACCTCAGGGGAAGTCAGTGGAAGTGGGACCTGATCTTGTGATAGGCCCTGCCTTTGCCCTGATGCCCCCCTTCTAGACTCACGTGATAGTGATGAAGGACATCCGGCTGCAGAAACTCGGGGATCACTAATTTCGCCAGTCGGTCCCGGTCTGCACTGTCTTGGTCGTCATCGCGGCAGTAATACAATAATCCATTATCATCCACTTCGTAGCTATCCGCGATCTTGATGCACTCTTTCGCTTGATCGTTCGTCAACTTGGACAGTTCACCACGCAGATAGGTCTTCAGATTCATAATCCATTCTTCTTCGTCCTGCGCCTTGAGGATCCGTTCCATCCTTAACTGTTGCACTGCATATTAGTTCAAACTTTCCTTCGGGAACGGTCGGCGAGAATTCTGAGCTTTCGATCTAGTCGCGACCATCACATGCACCTGGACTGGGGCGTTCTTGGGTCCGATCACCTCTGGGAGCCTGTTTATATTCACCAATTCATCCAGAACGGCCTTCTCGGTGATCGTAGCCCCGGTCTGGTCTTGCATGGCCTTGGTCGCGAGGTAGTCGGCGCTTCTGTTCCAGTCCCGTTTGACGTGCAATAGCTCGTGGTTGGGATGGTACTTCAATGCCTTCATTACTCGATCATTTAGCGTCCTTAGTCGTGGAGCCTTGCAGTCGATCTCTCCGGTAATCTGCCTGATAACTAGGTTGGAGTCACCACATATGATGACTCGCCCCTTCTCTTGCGACGACATCAGGTCCAGAAATAGAAGTAGACCTCGGTACTCCGCCTCGTTAAAAGTAATATCCGGCGTGAAATCGGCAGCGGCCGCAACTATAGACCATTGTGGCAACTTCCACAATATGGCACTATAGGCGCCGACCTTCTTCTTCACGCTTGCCGATCCGTCCAAACTTAAGATCAAGAGCTCTCCATCATGGTCGACGGTCGGGGGCGGTCTCGAAACTCACTGCCGAGGTTGCTTCATCGGGGCAATCGCTATCAATGCCTCGTCCACTTCAGACGAGGGGTGATACTGGCAGCTAATGTGCCCAATGTCTCTTCCTCGCCCCTGGTGCACTTAAAGACCTCGAGGGTCCACTGCGACAAAACCGCCGACCATCTGCCTAGACGTCCATCCATCCCATTGGCTGATAATATCCAGGCCAAAGTAGACCATCTTGACAGGAACTTTATAGGTCGGCCGACCAGCAGGTTGTAACACACATCCAGAATTCGTAGCAACGCCAGAACTTCTTTCTCGACAATTCCATAGTTCACTTCATTTGGTTTTAGCGTCCGGCTCGTAAACGTGACTGGATGATACACACCATCGTGATCTTGCACTAAAGTGGCCGAGATAGCCCACTTACTGGCATATACGATAATGGTCGGCACTTTTTCGGGAGCGAAATGCTTGAGAACCGGTGCCGTCGCCATCTTAACCTTCAACATACCAAAGGCAAAATGTGCACGCTTAATATGATCTTCGGCCTCCACTTGCGGACAAACTGCAGCAAGACCAGAGTCGGCGCCCTCCTGTAAAGTTGCCCGTCTCCTTCGCGCAACATATGATAGTCAACTTCCCGGAGCTCATACACACAGCCGCGTAGATAGCAAAATCTTCGATGAAGCGGCTGTAGTAGTTTAAACTTCCTAGGAAGGACTGCATTGCCTTCAGAGACTTGGGAAACGGGAGGTTACTTAACGAATCCAGGTCCTTAGGATTAGCCTCTAGACCATTGTTCGAGACCATATGGCCTAAATAGGCGACCTTGGACATACCCCAAAAACTTTTCACGGCACTGATAGACAGGTTCCAGCGGTCGCATGTCTCCAACAATCGTTCAACCTTCTCGCACAGTTCGTTCAATGACGAGGCAGGTATCAGAATGTCGTCGATGTACGACCGCCTCCCTAGAACGGACGGTCCTCTTTCCCGATCGGGTTCACCCTCTGTAAACACATCATAATTTTCAACAGGGTCCCGATCGGTCTTGATCTTGAAGTTTACGTACAATGCGTTGTCTATCAGCCTTTGATAGATCTGGGGCGCGTTCTTCAGACCGAACGGCATACGATTCCACTCGAAGAGACCAAACGGCGTCACAAATGCGGAAATATCACGGGCTCGATCATTCATCGAGACCAGCCAAAATCCACTTGCCATATCTAGCGAACAATACCACAAGGTCTTGTCGAGGTCTTCCAACAGATCATTAATCAGCGGCATCGGGTACACCATGATTTTAGTCAACCGATTTACCAGCCGATATTCGATGCACAGTCTAATGTCAAAGCCGTTCTTCTTGATAACAATTATGATCGGCGAGGCCCATGGCGAGGTCGATGGTCTAATAATCTTGGTAGCCAACAGTCCTTTGATAAGATCAGAAAGCTTTTCACGGTACTGTGGCGCCACGCGTCGACATCTCTGGGCAATCGTCTTGGCATCTCCAACGTCAATATCACAAATCGCACCACGGGCTGCAGGTGGTAAGGCGTTGACCTTTCCGATCAGCAGATGTCTTTTCTTCCATATGATATTCTTCAACTGCTCGATCTGGTCTGGACTGTTAAGGTCTTGATCACCCACTTGTAAATCATCCGTTGTAACTTCGGGCGAGTCGGCAGACACTTCAGGGAGGACTGCCATTTGTCTTTCCAGCTCCTGAATGTACTGTTCCCCGCCTTCATGTATGCAGACTTGTTCATCTTCTGGGGCGATATCACCTAGACCATCTTGACCGGCTGAACGCCCCTGGTCTTGATCGACGGGCTGTCCTTCACTGATATCGGTCTGATTAGGAATACCGTCATGGTCCGACCTAGCAATTTCATGTTCCCCTTCTTCCGTTTCTTGATCCGCTATCGCCTGGTCTTGTGCTGACACCACGTTGACTAGCCTCGGCTCGTCTACTTGATGGTCCACCGTTCCTGGTGACTGCGGCGCCTTTCTTCGGACCAACATCTTTTTTGGGGTGACATAACTTGGTCTTTCCACTAAAGGTGAGGTATCCTCTTCCACCGACCCATCATCGTTGATAAGATCGGTGGTCGATTGGTACGTCAGGTTTTGCCACTCGACATACCGCCTCGATCCAATCGAGACGAAGCCCATCTTCCTTGGTACCTTCCCTTCTGCTAACCACATACCGACAATAGTGTTATTGTCCAGTGTCAGCGGCTTGTCACCGATATTGGTAACACGGACAAAATCACGTCGACCAGCACTCCTTACGAAGGTCGGGACCCACCGATCGCCCCTGGTCAACCATAACTTCCTCGAACGAAAACCTTTCTCGACCGGGGTATCGGTAGACCGACCGACTGGGATAGTGAGGTCTTGGTCCCACCGGACCAGATCGGTATACGAACCATACAGAGGTCTTCGACCAGCCAACTGGACCTGGACCTCATCCGGGAGTGTAAGCACTCCATGTGACAGGTCTAGGCGAATACCAGCTGGGACCATGGAATCCATACCTAGTAAAGCGTCCTGACCAGCCAACTTGCCAACCCAAGCGCTGAAAAAGTAGACCAGCGATCCCGACAAAGTAATTTTCACACGCGTTCTTCCTTCGGTCATATAAGAGTTTTCACCGATCCCGACGCATTCTTGTCTCTGGGTATCGTCTATACGACATCCTACCTTACGAGCAAAGGCGGAGTCGATTATCGAGACTTCATCTCCAGAGTCGAACAACATCGTCGCTTTCTAGTTATTAATCTTGCCACAGGCTTTCGCCTGCTTGAACCATTTATCAGGCGCGTGATACTTCCAGTATCCGCGGGATTCACCAGGAAGCAAGTCCAACTGCATAACCACCTTGGTCCGGGAGTACTCATCGGTATTCAGACTGTAGACCGGATGGTCTCGGTCGACGCAATTTGGAATAGAACGTGTATTGTCGGTCTTGTCCTCCTTGCCGACATATGCATAGATGTGAACCGTACGTAGAACGCTCGGCTCGATCCAGATTCCAACCTGTCGAGCGTTCTAGTTTAACATCTTTTCTTTGTCCGGCGGCAGCATCCCCGCGTGCTTGTCTGGCACGTACCACTTGCGTATCATGTTAAAAAATTCTTCAATTTTGCGGTGGCCGGCCTCGTGGATCTCTCCAAAGGCAGTGGTCAGTCGGATGGCCGCGTCTCTCGCACTTCTTGCCACCATCTTCTTCCAGCAGTTTGGACCATCATGTTTGCTCGACCCACAGTGGGAGCACTTCTGATGAGGTCGGTCCGGATCGGACTTGCTTCGGTTCCTTCCCTTCCGGTCTACCTGGTCGGACTTCGACCTGGTCTTCGGGGCAGGTCCCGCAACATAGACGTAACGATACTGGTCTTCATCCGATAACTCCTGGCTGTATTGACTTCCACTTTCCCCTTCCGATCCCGTGCTGTCTTTGGCTACGATCGCCTTGACCGCTCGGGTCGGTCTGGTCCAGGGTTTCTTGACCGGATCGGTCTGGGTCTGGGTCTTGGATCGGTAGCGACCTGATCCACCAGCACTCTTCGCCCTCATGCTACGCGACTGCTGTAGCGTCCGTAGAGTCTGTTCAACTTCACCCGCGTCCTACGACGCAGCAGAGTAAGCTGGTCAACCAGTTCTTGATCGTCCAGGGTACTAATGTAGTGACCCACATGTTCCAGAGCAGCACCGTTCGGCGGGTTATTCTCTTTAATTGTTATGCCGGCACGAAGTGCAGCCACGTTCAACCGATGCAAATACTCGATCGGTGTCTCGTCGCTACGCTTCTGCATAGTGTGATACTTGCGGGCACTCGAAAATCGGAGCTACAATATTGCCCTTCAAACTCTGCACATAGCTGGTCCCATTCAGACCGGACATCCCGACCTAACTGTTGGGTCCAGTTGGCAGCCGGTCCTTTCAACAAATCCCGGAAGATCAGACACTTTTCGGGGTCTGGTCTCGCAGGAACGCAGACTTGACCCGACCGAACCAAGACCGGGCCTGGTCTTCATCAGCATCCTTGCCAGTGAAGTCTTTGAGGTCGGTCGTCGCGGCCATACGGATGCGCGGAATCGCAGCAGATCCAAAGTCGTAAGCAATAGTGGATGCTAGGTTAGCCTTGCGTGGCTTGCCAGCGCCCGTACCGTCTGACCCACAGTGGTCGTCAAGACCGCCGACCGACTCCATGTCACAGTCACTTGTCTTGCTTGGTCTACGCGGTCTGGCCGGTTGCGGCTTGCGCTTCACTTTCCCGACTTGCTTATCACTTCGAGTGGGCTTGTCCACATATGTTACCGATTCCATATCCACATCTCGGCAAACATTGGCACTTTGCTGGGTAGACCGGTCTTGGACATGTGGGCGCAGAGGTGGTCTAACCCGGTCTTCCATGAAACGCTCCATCATCGTCTCAAACATGGCTTGGACGTTAGCTGGAGTCATGGACAACGTGTTGATACCCTCCTTTTGCGGAACTGAGGCCTGTGGGGGTCGCTGGATCCCCGACTGGCAAGCAGCCCTTTGCCGCCGCACGTCCTTTTTTTGTTCCGGCTGGGCATGGTCCACCACCATGGTCATCCGCTCGACACCAGTCTCCAACTCGGATGAGCTGTTCGAGGCCGGTGGAGATTGATAAACCGATTCGTCATCAGAAACAATGTCAACAAGCGCTGTGGAGACTTCAGCGACCTTCACTGCTGTGGTGAGAGTTGGGCGGCGAACCGCCCCCACCAGTGGGACCAAATGGTCGTGGAAGGTCGCCATCGACGATTTCAGCCTCCAAGTCTCAAATTAAAATAGTTTTTGGACATCGGCGGGGTTCTGTATTTTAATGCCAACCTCCGCCAACATCGCCACCAAGTTCTTCACCAACAGTAATGGGGGATCACTCTGGAGCGGCTCGGTAGTGGGACCGAGAAGATGATCGGGGATCGGGAGGTTCAACACCCGAAAGACTACGTCAAAGCGAACAAATCGTTTCAGCTCAAAAATGTAATACATCTTGTTTAGGTCTTCTTCAGTGATGCCTCCGACCTGCGACTTTTCTTCGAGGTCGTCTTCGTCGGCCGGCATTCCCAACCCTTTCTTGGGAATATTGGGGACCTTGGGGACCTTGGGGAGGTTGGTCTGATCGTTCTGATCAGCCTCCAAGTATTTTTCGTCTTTTAATTTTCCATCAACTTTTTTATGCACATACATAGGATCAGGACCAAGGTCCTGATCCTTCCCGGGACTATAGCAGGACTTGCTATAGTCCCGATCGGCTCCGGTGGGAGCCTTTTGGGGAGGAAAAAATTATTAATCCCGATCTGTTCCTCCACCAGGCCAGACCGGACATCGCCATCTTTATCGAGAACGAAGACGTAAGGTGATAGCCTTTCTTTACGCCCTCTCCAGAACGATTCCAAATTCAAATCTAAAAATTCAATCTTTGATGACACCTCGCGGTGATATCCACGATCACCAAGCGATCCGGGCACGCGCACCATTGTGGTGGAGTCAAGTTCGAAATTGAATACATTTGTATCGACAACCTGACCACCACTATCGTGCCCAGCCTTCCAACTTATGGGGGGGTACCCCGCGGACCTCCATTCGAAATCTGGTCCGATCGTCCGCTGCTGGCAGACGACCGGTCATCATCCAAAGACACTTGGTCCGATTCACTTAAGTTCATCTCACCTTGTGTACCCGATGGAATGGGCTAGTTACACACTCGGTGGATCGGGATCGCAGATCGATCTGATTCGGTCTTGAATATGAGACCGTGCTGTCTAGGTGTACCTAGGGCGGAACTCTTCACCCCAGGTACGTACAGACCAGAAACACTTCCAAAAGATAAATTCCAATAGGTCGATCGTCCAAACGATCTAGACCTGACCAATACGAAATAATAGAGGGTAGACCAATCAACCGGTCTAG
>CM047585.1:14929368-14981510 GCA_026184515.1 Peronosclerospora sorghi
CCTGACCAATACGAAATAATAGAGGGTAGACCAATCAACCGGTCTAGCCCCTGACCAATATGAGAGAAGACCAAAACCGGTCTAAACTACAACCAATGTTACAAGAAGCCAATATGTCCACGTAAAGACCCAATATTCCCGTGAAACTCCACAAACGATATCTCCACGTAAAGAACAATCCATTGAATAGCACGTTCCAAACGTACTTGAGTGTCGAGATCGCCAAATCGTACTCCCGTCAAGGGACTTCCGGTGGCCAAAGTGCGCGTGCAGCGCGTCCAGACCGGGTATAATAGGCAAGAGGAGATAATTCAACCCTCTGCCCCCAAACACTCCGCGGCGGGCGGAGGCGACTAGTGTACGTGAGAAGAATAACGGCGACCCCTTGCTGCAGTATATACCAATACCAGAAAAGGTTTTTGCCACTTATTCCTAGACCAAAAGACTTTTACTTGGAAAATCCGCAACTAAAAGACTCTTACTTGGAAAATCCGCAACTAACCAATAATACTACCTCCCTATGGTCCCCAATGTACCCACACAAAATTATGTAAAATACCCAATGTCAGGTGACTCACCCAAGACCTGCGTTCTTGATACTCCTTGAATCTGATAGGCTAAGAAGCCCCCTTGTTTAGACCAATCGGAAACTCGACCAACTGCCTTGACCAAAAGTGACCAAATTTGTGGTACACTTCACCACATAGCCATAAGAGCCGTAAGACACGGGAGGGCGGAGAAAGTCCGACAGAGCAAAAGTACGGCCACGAAGCTTCGCAACTGTCGACTCGAGAGAGTCAAGCCGTTTCTCGAAACGCTCAATGGCATGCCACTCATCGCGGAGTCCCTCGTGGACCTCATGAATGCGATGGCTGTGTCGATCACAGCGCTCGCAAATCTCACATCGCAATTGCGCGACCTTCTCCTCCAATTCTCGATGCGGAGGGTACTCCACATTATCATGTGGAGCGTCTGATGCCGCGACGCCATCATCGGGGTCAAACCCAGCGTCTGGTGAAGTGGAAGGGTTATCCACACTCACAGAGTTCGTTGGAGTCCGTGACGCCCCTGCGGCAGGATTGCCGTGACGTCGTTGACGCTTTCGAGAGGGAGAATCCCACTGCGGGTCGACGACTAAAGGGGCGCGAGAAACCCCTTCACTCCCAGTAGTTGGGAGTTCGCCGGATGCAGATGTGGCGCTCACACTGTTCTCTGGAACCGCGTTGGGGGCAGGGGCAGGGGCGCTGGCATAGCTCGTGCGATAAGGGGCACGTAATAGCCCCATCTCTTTGGCTCTGGCAAACTCCATGCGCAACGCCCTCTCCACCCAAGCGTCACGGTGGGAAAAGCTCTTGTGCAGCTCATTAAAGCTGGGGAGGAGTTTCTCCCCTTCCGCACAAGCGAGGAATTTCTTTTCTGCATCTTCAGCATTTTCTTCCGGAGAGAGAATGATAGGAACCTCGCGGAGGCTCTCAACAGGGGCACCCTGTGCCTGCCTGTCGAGGCGCTCTCGGTATGAGATGCTAGTGAACTGCTTCTGGGTGAGCAGTTGTTGCCGGAGTTTCTCCAGGCGTTCGCATTGATACGGCTGTTCAGCCGCAGGGCCAGGGGTATAGAATGCTAAACCATCCCTTACCATGGTCCTAGCCCACCTTGGGAGATCACGAGGTCCCTCAAAATTATACGCCGCCCGTGGCGGGCATTTTGGGGCGCGTAACGCAGCCTTTCGTTCCTGTGCGGCAAGTTGGGCTTCTTGAGCAGCGTCTAGTTCATTGTTGATGATCGCCTTCGACGATCCGGATGTATCATCCGACATTGGCAGGGGTGGCGCACTAGCTAGTGCATTTTCCCCACGTGTGGGGAACGGATTGGGCTCCCGACATCGCCTTTCGGCGTTGTCGGAGCGGTCAGCCTTTGGGGAGATATCCCCAAGGGCATCCACCTCCGAGTTATCGGAATAGTCTACCTCCTCTTTTTGAGGAGAATCCACAGCACCACTAATGGTGCTCATGGTTAGCCAGAGGTTCTGGCAGTTGGAGTTCTCCAACTAAAATTGATTTATTGCGTAAGCAATAGTCTTGATGAGGGAGAATGTAACAGGGTTACATTCTGGTTACATTTAGTTATGTTTTGTACGTAAGTACACTACGGTTGGGGTCAGTATTGACCAGTCCGAAAGGTTTGGACCTATTGGTTATTTTAACCAATCAGGGCAGGAGCCCTTGGTGGAGGCGTGGCAGCCAGCCACTTGTTAGTATACAGGTGGTGTACACTACATTTTGGCTAGGTACGAATTTAGTAAGTTCTACTTAGTATTACATATATATTACATTAGTTTAAATTTAATTTAGGCTAATTACATATTAAATATACATTCAGTTTACATTTCACTCTTAAGACTGCTAGGCGCACGACCTCGACCGGTCGCGCGCGCAGTGAGTGTTGTAGTGTAAGGGAAGTCCTTCCCTTAGCTACCCCCTTCTTAAGGAGCCTTGTAACAAGGCGTTAGCTTGTGCTAACTTGTAAACCAAAGGGAAATCTTGGCCCCGAGTAAGATACTACTCGCTTACTAATCCCTTTTATAAGGGCATATCGGCTAAGTAGCGGCACATCGCCGCTTTAGGAAAGTGTTCCTCTGTGCGCTAGCCTCACCGTGCGTATTCGCGCCGGATACATAGGACATTTGTAAGAAATACTCGTACTCCTTGCATACTTGTCGGTGCAATAGTTTCTGCTTTGGCATGTGCCCGCTGGAGTAACTCATACTGCTTTTCTTGACCTGTAAGTCGCATAGAATGTAAATCAGCTCCAAGAACACACGAGGAACCATCGTAAAGTTGCGAGTCTGAAGCCGAAGAAGTGAGTCACTTCACCCCGGTCAACTTGCGAAGTAGTTATCGACCGCATGGTTATACCGAAAATAGGTATAGCGTAATTTTCAGTTTCTATACTGTGCCACTGGCCGCGCCATAATTTAGCCTTTTTTTATTAAAGGGCCAGGGATTTTATACATTTGGGCCAGTGAGTTTAGACATCCACCCGTATGCCCTAAAAAGACTAGAGGTTTTCACTTGTATTTTAATATAACAATTATGGGACAGAGAACGGCCATCTCACCATTACAAAGTTGCTTCAGGGGCTCATAGTGTGACAACAGTCTCAGAACAAGAATACGTCACTCGTAATTTAAGTTTACAACTTGACCAGTTAAATCTAAATTTACTTCATTAAGTTACTGTGTTGTTGACGGTCAGGATGCGTCGATCAATTGTATAATAAAGGTCTTTATTCGTGCTACGACCAGTACTACTATGTCATGCAAGAGATCCAAGTGTAGAAAGTGTCGTGGTTTCCTGTCATCTTATCGCTGGTTTGAAGCAAAAGAACTTTTGCATTGTTAAAATTTCAGTTTAACCTCTTTGGTTAGTGATACAATATCTGTGTATATATATAAAAGAAGGGAATTGCTAACTTACATACCGTATGTATCGTGCATACCCCCTTTGATTGGCTGTTTTCAGCCTGCAGGGTTTAGGGCTTATGGTTGATTGGCTGCATTTAGGGTTTAGGGGGGGGGTATGTACGTACATACGGTATGTAAGTTAGCAAAACCCATAAAAGAATACCATGTCGTCGATGATCCCGTACCTAAGCCCGTACCTAAGCGAAGTCGAACTGTACTATCGATTTCTTTTAATTGGTTACAAATAGCGCTTTTACAGTTAAAAAAATATTCGACTTTATCATTGGTTGGAAATAGCAGCTTTATCTATATATATAAAATAATACCGTCTGTACGATGGTCCTTTTCCAGCCTTTTGATTGGGCGGTGCTCTGGGGCGAAAAAATAGCAAAAACATAGGGGCGAGAACCACCGGATGGTTCTCGCCGTATGTTTTTGCTACCCTAACCCTGGAAATACATGGGAGGAAAGTTTTGTAGACGGACAGACGGTCTTTACGCCTTGCCCCGTCGGTACGACGGGTACCTACACTTGTAGATCTATATAATGACAGAGCTCATGTCGCGCTTACGATCTCGTACCTAATCGAATATCTCGATCTATGTATATAACAGAATGATGATCACGAACCCTAACCTAGTCGAATTCGAACTATACTATAATTCGGACCTAATTGAATTCCCCGCAATGACGATGTGGCCAAGATCAACACAGCCGTTCTGAAAATTATTCCAGGGGGAATTCACCAACTTCTCAGCGCCGACAAAATTGACAATGAGGAAGATGCAAAGGCAATCCGAACAGATCTTCTTGAACCGGCTCGACGTGAACGGATGGCCGCCGCATCGACTGGCATTGAAGGCTGGCTCATCAATCATGCTCCTGCGGAATCTTGATGCATCCAACGCTCTCCTGTAACGCCACGCGCCTCGTTATCCGTCGGTGTCCGCAAGTTTGGTTGAGTCATAAGTTATGAAGGTTGATACATTGCATTAACAACTGAGAAATCAGGACTACCGTACACGGTCGTAGGAAGCAGGTTACTGTGTGCTTGGCCTATGCCATCAGGATAAACAAGTCACAGGGACAGACGCTGCACAAGGTTGACATATGTTTCACAAGGGACGTGTTCTCGCATAGTCAATTGTACGTCATCTTTTCACGGTCTACAGCACCGGAGAAAATATCCGTCCATTTTTGAAGCTGAGTCTGCAGAACTACCACTAATACGCAACGTTGTTTATGACAAAACACTACGTTGAATGAGACTAAAAAATTTCGCATGATGGGAGCAGTCAATATCCAAGATTGCACGCGCAGCTGATGACTGCAAAAAGCTCCTTTCTTTGTGTTTCAAAGTAAATGTAGATATACTGTACTTTCAACGATATCCCAATGAATAAAATCGTTGGGACGACGGGTACCATACACTAGTACAGTATAATCTGGTAAATTCATAAGCTCACATCTTATAACCTAAATGAATTAGCTCATATCTATTAGGGTCCTGGGGATATTTTAGTAAAAAGTTTGGGCAAGTTGTGAATTAAAATTCTCCGTGTATAATTATAAACTTAGAAAAATCACCAAATGTACCCACATGCACTTATAGCCAATCCGTTTCCGTCCTTTGAATTCACATTTTGCCCGACCTTCCAACATGGATACATCCAAATTCAACAAGTTCTGTATCTCCGACTAAAAGTGTTGGTTCTCTATCCTGTTGAGAATATTCTTCCATGTGATAATACCACAATACCTATTATATCTCTGTTAATTTAGAGCGTTTAAGCCACATATCGATATCGTACATCACCAGAGTTTACATGGACGACAACTGCACCACTAACCAATTTGATTCCTGCCATCTCCCGAATGGCGTGCGAACGATCAATACCAATATGATGACAATCGACTGTCTTCAAACTACGACTATCTCCTTGAGCAACTAATTTGGCACAACATCTTATTTAATCCAAACTCTTCATAGCGTACTAGGCTTAAGGCAGATCTCCATTTTCATTAGGACTATCACCGGTGAAGTGAACATCGAGAAAGCTCCGGCGCGGTTTTAAAATCTAGAACTGTGTATGGAGGAAGCCAATAACGCGGAGACGTGGCACCTCAGATCACTACCAGCAAGTGTGAACTCAGGAGCATTTTCCGCGACGAGCTTTTTCTGCTAGCAGTCGTTCCCAATGAGATCTCTTCTCTTTTTCTTGTCGAGTTATTATATCGATTGTTTGATTTCTCCATGGTGTACACACTACATCGCCAGACGGTGTGATCTATAATAGTGCAAAAGCCGCGTTGTTAACACGGTGAAAATTTTTTTGTTGTTGTTCACTGATGTGCTTTACCATAATATAAATCGATAATTAACTACTTAATACGTAAACTTCCACTTAGTTAATCGTTCTTCCACGTGATAAAGTCAATATAATCATTAATATCCACAAGAAATCCGGCAGTCGTCACAACCGAAGTCTTGTACGTTACTGTTATATTAAGGATACAGCTAATTAACACTGTATGTGCGAGGATGCGTGGTGCCAAGAATAAACGGTAAGAGAAAGCGCCTTGTCGCAAAGAGAAAGAAAATGCAAAAGTAATATATTTCACTATAACTAAATTATAGTCTGACACAAATACACAAAAATTGAGTATACCTAATTTTTGGTCTTGTGCGAAGATGTCCAACATTAAATGCCTTGAAGTCTTCATACAGCGCTGCATTTTAACAATTTTCAGATCGTGGGGAAAATAAAAAAAAAGTCGGCGCCATTAATGACTTTCCTGGTTGCATAATTTTGTTCGAGATAAACAACTTTACTCGAGCCATGCCTAAGTTGAATCCAAGCGCAAAAAGTCTTCAGACTGAAAATTACTATAAAAGTATTTTTTCCGAACCGCGTATGTACGGTTGATGTAAATACGAAAATTGGCACGTGTTTGTTCGATGCGGCGTCCCATATTGTCAAATAAAACTAAGCATTTTAGTCGCACATGGACAAAGGTGTCAGGTTCACATCAATTGCACTCTTGACCCTAGAGCACACAATGACGCCCAATTCATTTTGTGCTTCATTCGTATCCGAGCAGTAGAATTAACCGGCCAATATTCAAGAAGCAAGCGATATGATAAGGTTTGAAGCGGATGGCCGAAAATCCTTCGTTTAGACGTACAAATATAGCGTTTCATACGCAGACGGGTCGGTCTGTCTGCGCCCCCATGCCAGTGTCAACCGGAACATGTAAGAGCAAAGTGTACCTGTAAATCTGGGTACACATATTTTACGTGACTCGATGGCAGCCAATCGCAGTGGAGGTGTAGAAAAGAATAGGTTCAGCAGTGTATACTATCTAACCTGAAACATTTGATCAGATAGTATGTGCGTAAGTAAGCAAGTATCGGCCTCTTCTCGACCGATTCTAGACGTGATGAGCCGACAAGATGTACAAATGAAAGTGTATACTATAGAAATAAAAAAATTATATGTCTTAAACTCACTAAGCAATTTAAACTCGAAAACTTCCCATATGTATTTATAACCAATCCGTTTCCGTATATTGAATTTTACATTTCATCCAAAACATCCAAAATGTCTACATGAAAATTCAACAAGTTTAGAGGAGTCGAGTTGAAATTCGAACACCCAAGTGTCCTGAACCGGATCAACATCGTGCTCAGCCGACCAACATACGGAGGGGGTACCCCACGAACCTTCGCATAAGCTCCTATCGGATGACCAATCAGTACTGTAGGACGACTGGTTCGATCTTCGTTCACGCTTCTCACCTTCTGTACCCATTGGTTTGTGTGGCTACACACTCGGTGGACCGTCGCGCGATATAGACTTGTGGGGATTGATAAGTTGCAATCCACTTCTGGGAAAGGGTGTACCTTGGGCGGAAATCGTTACCCTAAATACGTAAATATCCACAATATACTTGATCCCAGTATACTTCCAGGGCAGATCGCGTATAGCCGATCGTATAGCCCAACTAAAACGAAAGATCGATAAACCAATCAAGAACAACCAAAAAAACATATCCAAGAGCTTGGGGCTCCACTAACGAGATCTCCACATAAACATTTACAATTAGTATAATAAGACGTTCCAAACGTGTGCGACTTGAAGTGAGTAGTGTACCAAGTACGCGTTCCCGTCGAGGGACTTCTGGCGGGCCAAGTGCGTATGTAACGCGTCCCGGACGGGAAAGTTGAGCTGAAGGGGACCCTGTTAACCCTCCGCTCCCAAACACTCCGTGGCAGGCGGAGGCGACTTATGCGTAAGCACTCCGAAGAAGAGTGAAAAACACCAACTCTGTATATTAATATTCATTAAAAACTAATATGTAAACTACATGAAACATCGTGTGACTTACCTAAACTGCGTACTTGATACTTCTGACGAACGATTGGCTCAAAATCCCCTTCCCTTTTAACCAACCCGATCGCTCCAGAAGGATCGGTGGTATCCCGATAAAAACTGACCATAAGTTTCTTCGCTTCACTACACAAGAGGTATCCCGTTCCCCATAAACGGGGATACGTCGGCCTTAAAGGTCATAATTTACGATGTCACGGACGCTGATGGCGCCGGCACGGAAGCATAATTCCTTCACGATAGGTCGATGATTTCTATTTGCTCCTCGATTTGAGCCTCGAGTATTGTTTTAATGTTAGGGCGTATGCGGCTGATCACGTGTATCAATACGTCGTATTAGTGCGTTTAAGGATGGGGAAACATCTTGTGAGAGACGTTGGGCCAGGGTAATCCCTAGTGTCTTCCTTACGCTCTGATAGAAACCTACCTGTTGACCACAGATTTTTACCAGCTAGAAGAGGAGCGCTGTCACCAGTTTACACTGTATTGCGTGAGGAAACGCGGAGTAAGCGGAGTACATGAAGGGAAAATGTTAATTTAGTTTCAATAGTTTATCTTGTATTAAATAAAGCTTTTTTTCGTTCCTATTTCCTATTTTGGTCTGACACACAAAAGTACTTGGTACTAGATGGTAGATTAAGGATTAAAATACTTGAGTGTTTTGGTCTAATAAATATGACCAAATTAAAGCAAATGTGCAAAAATGTAATATGAACTGAATTTATTACACAATTAATTCGGTTTGATTCGGTAAAGCGCACTGGATAAAAATCTTAATGGATTATAAGAGTTATAATCTGATTTTATAACAACGTAAATGTTTTAGTTATATCTTTCAACTTTAATATCACTGGTTCTTATGTGATGGATTTCCATTACATAACTTTTATAAGCATTCATAATACCGGTTGTTATTAAATCCGGGTATGATTGATAATTTTATTAGTTATAGCAATATTCATATCGTACTTATTAGAAATGTGCTCTATGTGTTTGTACTCATCTGGACACTAATAAGTAGTATATACACAAAACAGATGGAAGTTTACCATAACTTTAATATCTGGTACATATTTCATGTTAGGCTAGATAAACATTTCTCAATACACATTGCATTGATCTAGTTCCTGGTTTGGTTCTGTTCTTCTTCTCATTACGAAGTATCTCCGGGTATTATTTTTATTGCGAACGGACATTTGGTTGCATAGATATTAACATTAAGACAATTTCATTACATTGGAGTTATAATTTTGACGTCCGCGGCACAAGTTTTCGACTATCTACGCAAGTATGAACGCTGACAACTTTCAACAATAATCACTTTGTTGAAGATTTACAAGCGATGCATGTCTACTCCGGCATGGAACTACATACAAACTTCAAGTGATGCGCGACCATTGTGGTCTTTTATGTATTTATGCATTTTTAGGTACTTTGGAATTTTATCTTTATATTAACTTTATTAGGAGTTTAGGTTAGCTTCTTAAGTACGCATTTATAATTAGTTTATTTTCTTACCTTAAGAACGCATTTATATCCTGCTCCTGGGAGCCCCTACCCTGATCAAATAGGGCGCGCTTCTTTTACAGAAATTTCTTCCCAGACGGTATGGCGCTAACGGCCGATATTGTCACAACTGGCACGTGCCCCCAACTCGTGTCAACTTCCTACAGGTTATGAGTCCAAGGGACACGGGGGCACATAAAGTTCAGTTTTAAATTTAAAGTATACTCGCATCACGTTTCGGTAGTGTTAATTACACAGAACGGTCTCCTGGAATTGTATTGGAGTGAAATCGATTGTCAAGTGTGGTCAAGATCAGTACCTTCAACCCTCCTGATCAAAAGATTAGGAGGGTTGAAGATGCTGCTCTTGAAGGTTGGAAAGATGAATGATAGGTTAAACCAGATGGAGGAAGAACGATCACAATGATCGGGACGGAGTGTTTCTCCGGTTACGGGAAGGCATTCGCCGGTGAAAGGTGGTGATACCCTCTTTCAAGAAAGCATCAAGAATTTTACGCCTTTTGGGCCGCAAATTACCGCTGAATGATTTGTCAGTGAATGAAGGCATAGAAAGGGGCGGTGGGCCTCGTATGGAGATGACACGAGAAATGTTTGGTGCACATGCAGGTATGACCGAAGAATGGCATGCTCCTGGGAATTTCGTGAAAAGTAGATGATCGCTATTCAAGAGGATCTCAATGCTTTCGAAAATTAATGAATTGTGGACTCTCGTTAAGAAACCTCACAATTGCCGACCTTTGCATACCAAGTTGGTTTTCAAGACCAATCTTGATCAGGACGGAAACATCGAGCGTTACAAGGCAAGTGTAACGGGGTTACATTTGAGTTACATTTAGTGTTGGTGTACATGAGTACACTACGGTTGAGGTCAGTATTGACCGGTTTGAAAGGTTTAGAACAATTGTTTATTTTACCAATGAGGGCATGAGCCCTTGGGTTGCGGTGTGTCAGCCATCCACGTGTCGGTACACAGGTGTGTACATTACATTTTAGCTAGGTACGAATTGGGTATATTATACTTAGTATTACATATAGTTTACATTAGTTTAAATTAATTTAGGCTAATTATATATTAAATATACATTCGGTTTACAAAAATACTTAAGACTGCCAGGCGCGCGACCACGCCCGGTCGCGCGCGCAGTGAGTGCAGTAGCTAAAGGGAGCCCTCCCTTTAGCTACACCCTTAGTAAGGGAACCTTGCCGTTAAGTCATTAGTGGAGCTTCTTGCCGTTAAGGCATTAGCGGAGCTAGGCGCGCAACCACGCCCGGTCGCGCGCGCAAAGAGTATTGTAGCCCAAGGGAGTTCTCCTTTACGCTACCTCCCTTTATAAGGGAAGTCTTGTTACAAGGGGTTAGCGAAAGCTATCTGTAAACCACCCCGGGAATCTTGGCCCCGAGAAGGAGAGCTCTTTCCTTCTAAGCCCTTTTTTAAGGGCGTATAGGCTAAGTAGCGGCGAACGCCGCTTAAAGGAAATTCTTCCTCTGTGCGCTAGCCGCACCGTGCGTGTACGCACCCGGCTACATCTGGTAGAACAACATCCTCTGCAAGGGATGGATCAGGACGATTGGGGTAAGCTAACCCCCGTCCAACAGGAAGCCTTTAAAAGGATGTTACCCATATTGGGTGAGGATGGCATGCGCCATCTAGTGGGGCAGGGCCTCGTGCCGTGCGTGAAAGGGTGAATGCCCTTATCGCCCATGGGGCGAGTCTTCGCGGGAGTTATCCCGCGTCTACGAGGGTGCGCCCTCCGATGTCCTTTAAGATAAAGTGATACACCGGCGAGAAAGGTGAAAACCTTTTTGTGTGGCTTCGAGAGGTTGAAACCGCATTCGCCACCGCGAACGTGATCGAGGATCACCTGCAAGTGGGACTTGCACTGACCCATCTTACGGGCAAAGCCCGTACATGGGCGTTTACGTGTTCGGAGGCAGTCACGGACGTGTTCCCAACCTGGGAGGTCCTTAAGCAGAAGCTTATGGACATGTACGCAACGCCTGATCTGGTTCTCCAGAATCAACTGGCGTTTCTGAGGTGCCGTCAGGGCACTAGGGACCTGGAGAAATATATCCAGGAACTTAAGACCCTGTTGGCAGGGATGTACGCGAAAGCGTATTCGGACGATGTGTCCATCCCCGTATTCATGGGAGGACTGAGAGAAGGGCCATCACGTTCGGAATTGTTCCGATGCCGACCCCAATCCCTGGGGGAGGCGTTCAATATGGCGTTCAACGCCGAGAGGAGCTTCCGTTACTCTAAGGTGGGTCCCGAACCCATGAACCTTAGTCGGGTCGAAGCGGAGGAAAAACCTCCCGCTAAGGGTCACACCGACTCTTTTCGCAGAGCTTCGAGGCGGGGCTCTTAGATATGCTGCAGAGACATGGGCCGCTGAGATGCTTCCTGTGTGGGAGCACGGATCATCTGAGGAACAGATGTCCACAAAATCCCCAGCGAGATAGTCGCTGGAAGGGGCCGAGGGCGGCAAAAAGGCCCTCGCCCAATCCGTCTGGAAACAGCGGCTCCCAATAGGTGCGGGGTGCCCTACTGGGGGATCCCTCAGTGCTTTTAAACCCCAGGGTAGGGGACGACAGAACAAATCCCCGAGGGAAGCGGTGCTTTCTAGCACCGAGTTGGTGTACCAGCCAGGTTTGCTGGTAGTCCTTACGGACGTGAAGGCTTTGATAAGCCTTGGAGAGTCTTGATATACTCTGGAGCGTCTGAAAATTATATCAGACGGACTTCTGTTGAGAAGAGTCGGCTGTACGCCGAGGCACTAGAAGGACGTTCTCGTGACGTTGTCACGGGCCGTCTAGCGACGGGCGTATAGGTTTCTGTACCCAAGGTCTCGATTGACCTTAAGCTGAAGTTTGCAGACTTCGACAGCTTAGAACGTTGCCTAGTCCTGGATTTGGACTCAAGGTATGACCTCATTATGTACATGAATTGGCTGTAACGACATGATCCATGGATAGACTGGAAGTCTAAGTCCATTGGCTCAACGCACCCGCGATCGGGTGAAGCATTGGCGAGTCACGAACCCACCTTTGCTCGATCGAAAAATCGATTCTGGCGTGAGATGCCAGATATTGGGATGTCTGAAATGATCATTCCCAATGGCGTTAAGGAAGAGTTCCTTAACGAGGGGGATTCGGCGGTTAATCCCCACGCCGTGAACAGCGAGACTGGTGAGTTACCTGTGGTAACTCCAGTGGTAGGGGTAGAGACCCCTGTGGTTAAGCGCGAGGCGCTTCCACGCAAAGAGACCCGTAGTTAGTCTCTTTCGCACGTCGGAAGTGATTCCGACCACGCCGTTGTAGGTGAGACCGTCGAGTCACCGGTGGTAGAGGTAGAGACCTCTGTCGATAGGCGCGAGGCGCTTCCAACAGATGTGGCAATTGACTCCCCCCATCTGGGTCTCGGGACTCATCCCGAGGCCAGTAGTCAGCAGTCCTATCGGATGCTGAATAGTGTGACAGGTATTGTCACAGAAGTCGTAAGTCTTGAACGGTTGCCTGGGGTAGGCGAACTGTTGTCGTTGGAGGAGATGTCCTTCAACGAGTTTGAGACTGCTGTAAAAGCAGATGAAATCGACGAGGTTTTCGTATTGCGTCCGTAAGAGGAGTTGAACTCCTCATCCACGATGGACGAGTCAGTTTGGGTGAAAACCAAACAATGAACCAGAGATTTTTAATCGCTTGGTGACCCAACTCTTCCGACCTCATAGAAAGTACGCACAGACATACTTCGACGATATATTCGTTCATAGTCGTGCGCGAGGCGACTTGTCTGATATTCAGACGCATCTGATACATCTTCGAGCGGCGCTCGAATGTATGCGAGAGCATCAGTTATATGCAAACGCATCCAAATGTATCTTAGGAAACTCCTTTCCTCGGGTGCTTCATTGGTAAGGATGGAGTGCGGGCGGATCCCGCGAAGGTGAAAGCCATTGTGTAGTGGCCTTCGCCTGTAAATCTTAGAGATTTACGGAAGTGGCTTGGATTAGCCAATTATCTCCACAAATACAGCGAGAACTACGCTGAAATGGCGAAGCCATTGACGGGCCTTCTTAAGAAGGATGTTACTAGTGTTGGGAACCCAAACACCAAATCGCTTTTGAAGCGCTAAAGGGGAGCTTGTTAAAAGCTCCCGTTCTTGCTCTTCCAGACTCTGGGAAAACTTTTAGTGTCGTCTGCGACGCCTCCGATTTTGCAATAGGATGTGCTTTGTTACAAGCAGACTACGCGGGACGAGAACGCGTGATTGCGTTTGAGTCGAGGCAGCTTAAAGATGCGGAACGGAATTATCCCGTTCATGACAAGGGGTTACTTGCAATGAAGTATGCTCTTGTCAAATTTAGGGTTCACCTACTCGGCTCAAAGCCGTTCGTGGTTTATACTGACCACGCGTCCTTACGGATAGCGACAAAGCCGCCTCATCTATCGCAACTGATGGCCCGTTGGCTTTCCTTCTTTGCGGAGTACAACTTTGAGGTTAAGTATAAACCTAGCAAGCAGAACGTGCTTGCAGACGCGTTGTCGCGTCGTCCCGATTACGAGCTCGCTCACGCGACATTCGTCACCCCGTCTGTGGTGGATCTCATACGCCAGGCGTATGAGAAAGACCCACAGTGTACGGCGCTTATCAGCGCGTTGGGTAAAAAGGGACTTGGCTCGTCTGAGCCAACCCTGTCAAGTCGAGCTAAAGCTCGTTTACACCGTTACAGGTACTGTGACGGTTTGCTATATTATAGCACGGGCGCGGAGGACACTCCGCGGGTGGTTGTTCCTCATGATGAGGAACTGAAATATAAAGTCCTCTTCGAGGCACATGACGCCCCTACTGGGGGTCATTTAGGTCGGGATAATACCTACGGCGCTTTAAGCGCTTTGTATTGGTGACCCAAAATGTACAAGTGGGTCGGTGCGTATATGCGCACTTGTGAGTCGTGCTAGAGGGTCAAACTCTACAGATTCGGCTGCTATAGGAAACAGTTGGAAATTGCCAACTGTTCGTGAGAACCAAGTCAACCTATAGCATACAATTGGGAATTGCCCATTGTTCGTGTGGGCCAATTCCATCTGTAAATATGAAGGTGAGCCTTAGGCGGAGTAGCCGTTCCAACGGCGTGTTGAAAATCCATTTGGATTTTATCTTCGGTTTTACCGAAGGCCGGTTCCACCGGCGTTTCGGTCGTTGTAGACCGTTTGATCAAGATGCTCACCTGGCAGCGATGCCAGTCCAGTGATGGACAAGACGGAACGCGTTAATCGCGTAAAATCCATTAGTATGGATTTATATTAGGGTTTTCCGAAGGGAAAGGCCGGTTTCACCGGCATTTCGGTCTTTGTAGACCGTTTGAGCAAGATGCTCACCTGGCAGCGGTGCCATAGTCCATTGATAGACAAGAAGGAACGCGTTCATCGCGTTGTTAAGGATTTGCTCCGGAGCTTATGTCCGGATTCTCCAAGAGTTGGAGTGAGATGCTTCCTATGACCGAATTTGCCATAAACAATTCGGTGCATGCATCTACATGGTTTACCTCGTTTTATGTGAACGGATTCGTAAATCCGCGGGTTACTTTGACGCCGCGTGTGTGTGGCCCAGGGATTGAGGGGGTAGGAGTCCCCGATGTCAGCCCTTTATGCTCCTGTCCGTTTGTTTGACCTACCCGGCAGGGCGGCCCGCAGGCTGCCCGACCGGGTGCAGCTCGGATCTGCGCTTGTAGCCGCCACGGCTCGCGCACTGGGCGCCTTCCACGGCCCCAGCGACCTAGAAGAATCTATTGTTTGTTTGTTGGGCCTACCCGGCAGGGCGACCGACAGGCTGCCCGACGGCACGACGGGGCGGAGCGTCTGATGGCGCGACTCCATCATAGGGGTCAAACCCAGTATTTGGTGAAGTCGAAGGGTTATCCACATTCACAGAGTTCGTGGGAGTTCGAGACTCCCCTGCGGCAGGATTTCCGTGACGTCGTTGACGCTTTCGAGCGGGAGAATCCCGCTGTGAGTCAACGACCAAAGGGGCGGGGTAAGCCCTTTCACTCCCAGTAGTTGGGAGCCCTCCGGAGGCAGATGCGGAGCCCGCACTGTGCTCCGGCACCGTAGTGAGGGCACGGGCGCTAGCATAGCGCGTGAGATAAGGGGCACGTAACTGCCCCATGGCTTTGGCTCTGGAAAACTCCAAGCACAATGCCCTCTCTATCCGAACTTCACGTTCGGAATAGATGTTGGACAGCATTAAAAAAACTCGGGGAGACGTTTCTCCCCTCCGCCTAAGCGCGGAACTTCTGCTCTGCCTCTTTCTCATATTCACCTTGAAGGAGAATGAAGGGAACCTCGCGGAGGTTCCCAACAACGGCACCCTGTGCCGTTTTCTCGAGGCGCTCTCGATATGAGGTAGCAGTGAACTGCTTCTGCGTGAGCAGTTTTTTCCGGAGTTGGTTCCGGCGTGTGATGTGTTGCGGCTGTACAGTCGCAAGGCGAGGGGTATAGAAGACTAAACCCTTCTGTACATCATTCCTGGCCCACTTTAGGGAGGTCACGAGGACCTCCAAAACGATATACCACCCGTGGAGGGCGCATGGGGGGGGCGTGAAAGGAAGCTTGTAACGCCTGTGCGGCATTTTGAGCCTCTTGAGCTGCGTCCAGCTAAGTACTGGTGATCGCTTTCGTCGATTCGGATATGTCATCCGAGGTTGGTAATAGTTGCGCACGAGTAAGTGCATTTTCCCCACGTGTGGGGAACGGATTAGGCTGCCGACAACGCCTTTCGGCGCTGTCGGAGCGGTTGACGGTTGGGGAGGTATCCCCAAGGGCATCCACCTCCGAGTTCTCGGAGTAGTCTACCTCTTCTAGAGGGGACGCCATAGCACCACTGAAGGTGTACATATTGAGGGCCAGAGGAACTGGCGTTGGATTTCTCCAACGAAATTTTGTTTATTGCGTAAGCAATAGTCTTGATGGGGGAGGATGTATTGGGGTTACATTTGAGTTACATTTAGTGGTTGTGTACATGAGTACACTACGGTTGAGGTCAGTATTGACCGGTTTGAAAGGTTTCGAACCATTGGTTATTTTAACCAATGAGGGCATGAGCCCTTGGGTGGCGGTGTATCAGCCATCCACGTGTCGGTACACAGGTGTGTACATTACATTTTAACTAGGTACGAATTGGGTATATTATACTTAGTATTACATATAGTTTACATTAGTTTAAATTAATTTAGGCTAACTATATATTAAATATACATTCGGTTTACAAAAATAGTTAAGACTGCCAGGCGCGCGACCACGCCCGGTAGCGCGCGCAGTGAGTGCAGTAGATAAAGGGAGCCCTCCCTTTAGCTACACCCTTAGTAAGGGAACCTTGCCGTTAAGTCATTAGTGGAGCTTCTTGCCGTTAAGGCATTAGCGGAGCTAGGCGCGCAACCACGCCCGGTCGCGCGCGCAGTGAGTATTGTTGCCTAAGGTAGTTCTCCCTTACGCTACCTCCCTTTATAAGGTGTAACAGTACTGATCCTGTTACTGGCTTACACTGTATCTTGCGAGGAAGCGCGCAATACAATTAGGGCAGGATTAGTTGGTAACAACTAATCCTATACTAAAAGTAAATATAAATATTTACTTGGGTTTGAGAACGCAAAAGTAAGAGTGTTTATTTAATGGGTGGTTTAGAGGCTAATAGTATAGTAACTACCAAATTAATATAATAATATCAAGTATTCAACTAACTGTACTATTAGTTAACCTACAAGATTCGGTATTTATACCGAATCGACTTTTCCTTCGTAGATTATAATAACTTACAATCTCTTATTTAAATTTCAGACAACGCGTCTGAAATTAAACTGTGATATTCTAACTTGAATATCATTTATGTAATGGCACCCCATTACATCACCCCCCCGCTTAAGGTGGTTGGCCAATAATAATTCTTATTTTGGCCAATCATGGGTGGCATTTGTTGGTCGTTCTCATTTACCAACTGATTGACCATCGACTCGATGGTCAAGGCACGCGGCGGCGCTCTAAAGAGCGCTGCTGAAAAAATTGAAGGAGCTTCTTCCTTCGCCTCAGCACTAGGTGCTGAGGTGTTGAGTGACAACGGTGACGCTGAATAGCAGCGTCAACTACGCAAAGGTCGGAAGACGTACCGTCTTCGACCACAGATATGCTAAGGCGGCATCTGGCAAGAAACAGGGAGATATTGCTAATGCAACATCTCGCACGATGACAAATGGTGTGTTGCCAGGAAGGGTTATTCCATGTTCGGAGACAGTTCTGACTGCGAACAAAGTGATCGGGGCACAGCTGTCCCCACGAAAGGGTTTAGCGAGTCGAAACTCGCTAGGTTCTCATCGTCTAACAGCGATGACGACTCTGGTGTCGCTGTCTGCTATTACAGCGACAATGATTATCACAGGTGGTTGCGGGAACGCAGATACCCACCTGGACCAAGTACTTCTCCACGTCGGGGTGATTTAACCCCGGCGCGTGGTGTTGAAGCAGGCGGTGCTCCGCCTTCTAAAAGAGCTCGAACAGAAGCGGCGCCTGCCGCTTCTAAAGCGTATCATCGTACGGAACCACATGTTCCGTTCAAAGGGGGGTTTTGGACCCCTGGCTGGGCTATTGCCCCCAACAGTGGCGTTCACCGTAAACGGGACTGCCAGTATACGTTGTTCGATATCAACGTGCTGGATGACTGCGAAGACATCCAGTCACGTCGATTCGATCGAAGTACAGACGATAGACGTCTGTATTTTATTGACCTCTTTTTCCAGGTTCGATATTATTCGAGCCGGAAAGGGTCAAGGAGGAACAGGAACGATAAAGACGCCCTGACTCAGAGTTCGAATGCTTTTGTTGACAACTACAACAAAAGACCAGATGATTACGTGAATAAAGTTCACGTAGTGCGCGAGCGCTTTTTAAAGCACTCACGAACAGGCAAAATGGAATACATCCATTATGCTTGCATCAAAGAAGGGGTAAAGTGTGGTGTCCCTTCTCACCTCGTTTGGCCGCGGTTTACGCAGGGCGCTCCTCGTCTTTCAGAGGAGGAGTTGAAGGGGTACGGTGGTTTTCCCGTACCCACCGAAATTCAGGGTTTAATTATTACCCTGAATGCATCAACACCTACTGTTGATGCTACTTCGCATTATGAGTTTGAGAATTCTTCTCAAACTCAGTCAAAAGGTCTGGAGCGTAGGTCCTCATAACCTCAATCGGCTCCCAAGAGTCGAACTCTTGGGGATATCCCAGCCAGCGTACCAAGTACTCGGTACGCTGCCCCTTATTCGAAGGCACCGAGCGCTTCGAGATTAAGCGCTCGAGGATATATCGCTTGTTCCCCTGATTATCAATCAGGAGCGGCGGAGGTTGAGAATTCCCTCGCCGTTGTTGTTGCGGAGCATGGTTCTTTTATCCGCAAGCTCGAGGAGGGTTATTCCTCCTTGAGCAGCGATATGTCTCACTGTGTGAAGACATATCGGTATCTTCGCGAGGATGTCCGCGACATCCTCGGGGCGCACACTTCCCTCCAGCAGAAGAATGATCTTGTGTACATTGAGCTTTCCCGCTATAAGGGAGAGCTCGATGGGCGCACGGCTGATCTTGAGCAGTCGAAGGCGGAGGTAACGACTCTCCGCTCTTCTCACCAACGGCTGGAAGCCGATTACAAGTCTCTCTTGGGATACTTGGAGAAGCACGGTATCTTCCGTGGTTCTGCGTCTCGTCGTAAGACGAAGACGAGTGATACGGCTTGAGCCGCCCAACATAGAATGTTGGGTGAAGCCGAATTGCTGTGGGAATGTCTAAGGTATAAGCATTCCCCCGAATCCCTTGGACCTTGAAAGGTACAATGTAATTAGGAAGAAACTTCCGTGTAGGGAAGCTGCTTATTGCATGTGTAGGCAAATTGGTAGTACTTAATAATACCAATTCACCTTTCAGAAAGGAGTTTTTGTTCTTCCTTCCTTGTTTGTCTGTATTTTGCTTCTGATTATCAAAAGCAGAGGCAAGTGCATCTTTTATATAGCGTATTACAGCTTGGCGCTGTAAATAAGAATTCATCTACTGGTTATCAGAAGTAGGTGCATTGTCCTCGTTGTCTGCAGCCATTGCTGCAGACACATATTCATCATATGCAGATTCAGTTTCAATTGAAGCTGCTCCAGCTTCTACTGTACTTTCAGTAGAAGGTCCATCGTTTTGTTCACAAGTTGCAGTCGCAATTGCGCATTGACTCGCTCAAAATTTGAGCGGGTCCCTCTCCCACTTAGATTTGGCGTACCGCCAAGTAAAGCTGGGGTTCGTGGATGCCTTAAGGCATTCACGTAGAACGGTGGATGAATGGTTGAAGAATGCATCGAATTGTTAATCGCAAATTCAGTGTGTGACAGGTAGTCACTCCACTGTTCAAAGGCATGTGCGTATGATCGCAACATGTCACCGAGAACGCGGTTAACCCGTTCCGTCTGCCCATCCGTTTCCGGATGGTCCGCAGTTGACATCTTCAACTGGGTTCCCAACAATGAGAACGTTTCTTGCCAGAAATGTCCTGTAAATCTCGGATATCTATCCGAAACAATGTCTTCCTGCATTCCGTGCAAACGGAATACCGTATCAACGAATATCCGCGCTGTTTGAGCGGCGGTTACGTTCGCTGATACTGCAGTAAGATGTACCATCTTACTGAAACGGTCTACAAAGACCACTATTCCAGTCTTCCGACTATTGTCGGGTGGAAGACCGAATACGAAGTCCATTGAAACGGACTTCCAACACTCTGTCGGAACCGGCAGAGATCGCAGCGGAGCCTTTGCAGACTGCGCAGGCTTAACGCGCTGACAAATCTCGCAAGCGCGTACGTATTTGCGTACCCACTTGTACTGGTTTCGCCAGTAAAAGTCACGTGCGAGAGAAGCGTATGTCTTCTCTCGACCTTGATGCCCCGAAATCGGTGCATCATGATACTCAAACATAATTTGATGTTTGAGATCATCGTCGTTTGGAACGACGATGCGACTTTCATCTTTTTGGTCTGTGCTGTAAAGCAGCAGACCATCGTGCAGTCGATATCGATGCACGCAAGCGCGGAGGAACTCTGGGAGTTCGTCGCGCTTCTCACTTGATTGATTACGTAAGTAATCAATCAACAGACGTGTCTCCTCGTCTGTCTTGTACGCCTCGCGTACTTGTCGTATAATTGACGACGCCAAGGCAGTGCAACGGATTGCGTTTGCACTGTCCCCTTCGGTTACGGACGGTTTCGTCTCGTAATCGGGCCTTCGTGATAGCGCATCCGCTATCACGTTCAACTTTCCGGGTTGTATTCAACCGTAAAGTTGTACTCAGCAAAGAATGACAGCCATCGAGCCATTCTTTGAGAAATGTGTGGTGAATTCACGGCCGTGCGTAGAGACGCATGGTCCGTGTAAACCACAAACGGTCTATCTCCCAAGAGATAGATCAAAAACTTGGCCAGTGCATACTTCATGGCAAGGAGTTCCTTGTCATGCACTGGATAGTTACGCTCGGCTGGGCGCAACTGACGCGATTGATAGCAGATTACGCGATCACGATCATCGTGATCACGCTTCATCAAAGAACAGACGATAGCGAAATCGCTCGCGTCGCAAACGACGTGGAACGGACGCTCGTTATCGGCTATAGCCAAGACAGGCGCTTCAGTTAAGCTTTGCTTGACTGCATTAATAGCATCTTGGCATTGGGTATACCAATGCTATTCGACATCTTTCTTAAGTAATTGAGAAAGAGGTCGTATTAGCCCAGCATAGTTGCACGAATACTTGTGCAAATATGTTGCCAACCCAAGGAACTTTCGAAGTTCCTTAACGTTGTTTGGCGTAGGCCATTCAACGATCACCCTGATCATTTCTGGATCAGGACGCACCCCGTTCTTGCCCACAAAACATCCAAGAACGGGTATCTCAGGTGCACCAAAGGTGCACTTCTTTAGATTTGCATAGAGCTTATGCTTACGCATAAGCTCTAACACTCGACGCAGATGTTCCCTATGGACATCTACATCGCTTTTATCGTGTTCAACCTTACTATGGATGAACACGTCAGCGAAATAACTCGGTGCGAATTCTTGCACCGGGCGTAATAGATGCGTTACGCATCTGTTAAACGTAGCAGGGTCATTTTGAAGCCCCTGCGGCATAACAAGCCACTCCCAAAGCATGCCGCTTGGGGTGCTTACCGCCGTGAGAGGGATATCCTTCTCACGCATTAGGATTTGATAAAATCCATCTCTTATATCGAGAGCACTAAAGATGGTGCTCCCGCACATGCCATCAATGATGACATCTTTTCGCGGTATCGGCGTCTGTGCCGGTACCGTCGCTGCGTTCAGCTTGTTGTAAGAGTGAACGATTCTCCACCCACCTGTGGACATTTTCACACCAAAGGTGGGGGTAGAGTGCGGTGATATAGACTCCCGAACTTGGCCTAATTTACGACGAGCTTCGAAAAACTCGTAGATCGCTTTTACCTGATCACGCGACAACGGCCATTGCCGCGTAACACAATACTTCGTGCCTGGCATGAGGTCAATCTCATGACGAGTTCCCTTATCCTTAGGGAGCTCGCTAGGTACTTCTTCTGGGAATACGTCAGCGTATTCCCGAAGTACCTCATAAAATGGGGAGTTCGCTTTAAGCGACTCCCAGCTCTGCGCTTCAAAGCGCTGAACTTTGGTTTGATCATTGGGAACCTCTTTCCCAATGTTTTCCACTTGTAATGTGGATATTCGTTCACGAATATCCACTACATCATCTGTTGCTACCATAATACAGATCTGTTTGATCTGATCATCGTGCAAGCTTATCATAAACTTCTTCCAGCTTAGCGCTGGAAGAGCCATCACCTCCGAACCTTCTTTCGGAGGGTGTTCCATCAACAGAGACTGGGTAGCTAATCAAGTCTCCGTTTGCGTCAAGACGTTGATCGTCTCGACGGAACTGCCCATGCAATCAGACGCACTCGTCTGATTGACTGCTACACGGTGATTACGATTCACCGTGTGCGAATACTCATCATCATGGTGGCCACTGCCTACCATGGAATTTTGGCGATCAGATGTGCTCGTCTGATCGGCCGCCTTTTCTGCGACACGGTGGTATTTATCACCCTTGAGCATGGCTAACGCAACGTGGTGGGCACTGGCCACCACGGAGTTGTGCTCACGATTTCACTCGATCGTGAGTTCACTCTCATCAACACGGAATTCTTTCATCGTGTTGGAACCTTCAGTCGCACACTGTGTGTTTCCCACTGTGGATAATATTTCATTCTCACGGTGGGTCATTCCTACCGTGGATATCACTTCATTCTCACGGTGGGTGTTTCCCACCGTGGATATAACTTCATTCTCACGGTGGTCTTTATCACCCGTGGAATGTTCTCTCCAACACGCAACGACTCTTCTGTTGCGTGTGGTAGTCCCTCTGGACCTCACCAGCGGAGGTAACTTCCACTGATCGTGTCAGAACAGACCTGGTGGTGGCATCGCTATCCACCAGACTGTCTGACGCTGCGGTTGTATCTTCTGATACAGCCGGATTACACACAGGGTGATCATATCTTGTGCGTCCGCCGCAGTCGATCGATAGGTTAACCCAGTCGATCGAAGGCTTAAACTTGGACATCCGTGGGATTCCAAGTATCACATAGAACTTGTCATCTAAATCGAGGACTATGAATTCATCCTCGAATGACAGTTCATTCAACTCGAAGCGTGTTTTAATCACACGCTTTGGAATAGTCACGGTTGCACCTGTTGCTAACCGGACTGACAACATACTTCGTGGGGTTTCTACCTCCACGAAGCTCAACAGCGTTAGACTCTGAGTTCTAACGAAATTGTTTGACGCTCCTGTGTCAAACAAAGCTCGCATGGGGACATCGCTCTCGTGCGGCTGAACATCCAGGGTGATAAGAGGCTTATCATCACCCTGCACCTTTTGACAGGACTTAGTCCCGTCTGGGGCTATTACCCTCACATGCCCTATGTCGGCATGTGGGATAACATTCCCAGTAGGGCGCCCCGCCCCTACTGGTGTTCTACGTTTTTTGCACCAACAGGGTGATGTCCCTGTTGGTGCCGCCGTGCAGCGGACGGTTCCATCCGCTGACAGCGTGGCACCGGACGCGGTGCCATACACTCATGGGCAAAATGCCCCATTTTCGCGCATCTATTGCAGCGAATATTCTTTTTAAATTTCGGTTGCTTCGTGTTCGAATCAACCGCAACCGATAGGTCCATTGGCTCTGGACCTCCACCGCCCATGCTCTGGCGCGGGTGGCTGTTTCTTGAGACGAAGTGTGAGCTTCTTCTGCCTGACTGCTGATTGTTGACATGCTGTTGCGGCATGTCAAAAGCGAAGGGCTGTTGAGCCCTTCGGCTGTACCCAGCATGATGACGCTGATCTCATGCTGAACTCTTCAAGGATGCTCAAATCAATGGCATCCCTTAGAGTCTCTGGCGGGTGCCGGTAGAGACTCTGTTTGACGGGACCATCATTGAGTCCCTTCATGAAGCCAGTGACCTGCATAGCAGGGGGCACCGGCTCATACACAATATTTGACAGAAAATATTGCGTCTTCTGAGCGTAAGCTGGAAGGTCAGCTTACCTTGCCGGAGTTCCATGAACTCCTGCCGACTACTTAGCTCCATTTCTGGAGCTTCAAAGTTGAGCTTTAGCTCAGCTTTTAATTCCTGATAAGTCAGGAACGCAGAGTCATCAGTGGATCTGCGACTCATCGCCCATGCCCTGGCTCTGCCGCCCAGACATGGTACGCCTGTTGACGTTCGTCAACAATATTTTGCGCAGAGATGGAATCTTCCACCTCTGCGAACCATCTACGAAGGGGCTCGCCCCCTTCGCCGGTAAAGGGCGGTACTCGCGCCTTTACCACTTCAACGCTAAGCGTTGCAGGTGCAGGTGCGGTCCGCGATGCCTCTTGCGCGGGCCATTCTGGCTTTTCTAGGTGGTTTCGCCTAAAGCGATTCACCATCTGTATCACTCCTCCGGGGACTTAGCCTGGAGGAAGATAATGATGTCGGTCCCCATGGACCGAACCATTTCCACCGTCGCGTCTTTACTACGCGACGAGAAGTGAGGGAAGTGTTCATTCACCACTTCCAGCGTTCTCTCTCGCTCGGCAGGCGTCATGTCTCGCGACATGATGCCGAGCGGCTCTTAATCTTCGCTCCGCTAGTTGACTAGCGGAACGGAACTGTGGTCATTAAGACGGACCACAAAATGCTACAAGGTGTAACAGGACTGATCCTGTTACAGGCTTACACTGTATCTTGCGAGGAAGCGCGCAATACAATTAGGGCAGGATTAGTTGGTAACAACTAATCCTATACTAAAAGTAAATATAAATATTTACTTGGGTTTGAGAACGCAAAATTAAGAGTGTTTATTTAATGGGTGGTTTAGAGGCTAATAGTATAGTAACTACCTAATTAATATAATAATATCAAGTATTCAACTAACTGTACTAGTAGTTAACCTACAAAATTCGGTATTTATACCGAATCGACTTTTCCTTCGTAGATTATAATAACTTATAATCTCTTTTTTAAATTTCAGACAACGCGTCTGAAATTAAACTGTGATATTCTAACTTGAATATCAATTATGTAATGGCACCCCATTGCATAAGGGAAGTCTTGTTACAAGGGGTTAGCGAAAGCTATCTGTAAACCACCCCGGGAATCTTGGCCCCGAGTAGGAGAGCTCTCTCCTACTAAGCCCTATTATAAGGGCGTATCGGCTAAGTAGCGGCGAACGCCGCTTAAAGGAAAGTCTTCCTCTGTGCGCTAGCCGCACCGTGCGTGTACGCACCCGGCTACAGCAAGACTCGTTGCATGTGGAAACGAGCAACGTTTTGGTGTCAATTACAATTTAACGTTTGCTTCCGTCATAGACATGAACACTATAGAGATGGTGCTAGCTTCGGCGGTCAAGTGGAATGTGCCTGCAAGGCATGGTAACATACCAAGCGCCTATGTCAAAACTTCTGAAACCTAACACGATATTTTTATTTATTTCACAACGAATGAATCTGAAAAATGCTGAAGATACTCTAGAATTTCAAGGAGAACAAGTACTCAAGCTTAACAAGACACTTTACGGCCTCAAAAAGGCAGGACGGTTATGGAATCGTTTGATTCACCGAAAAATTTTGTGTTTGGAATTTTTGCAGTGTATTACCGATATACAAAACAAGTTAATGGAGAAACAATTATCGTTGGAATCTATGTCGATGATCTACTGGTTACTGGCTGTCAACCAACTTTTTGATGATTTGAAGTGCCTTGAAATCAAAAACTTGGGAAAAGTTTCGAAGTTTCTCGGAATGCGAGTTACGTTTGTGGATAACGTTGGATACAGACTTGACCAAGAGGTCACCATTGATGGAATCATTCACGATTTCAAGATGCAAGATGTCAATCCAGTTGGCAACCCAATCGGACAAGATTTCGAAGACTTAGCGTTGCAACCAAGCGATGCATTGAAAAGCACTGGATTAGTGACTATTAACAAATTTCAGTCCTTGGTCGGAAGTCTGC
Organism: Peronosclerospora sorghi; assembly: GCA_026184515.1. Classification (NCBI taxonomy): domain Eukaryota; phylum Oomycota; class Peronosporomycetes; order Peronosporales; family Peronosporaceae; genus Peronosclerospora; species Peronosclerospora sorghi. Next base: position 14,955,361 of record CM047585.1, read on the forward strand.
TTTGGATCTCAAGGTGCAAGCGGCCGGACATTGGATACGCTGTGCATAAGGTGACTCTACTTACACATGCCCCTACAATGACAGACTGGCAGCCAGCGAAGAAGATATTACGAGATCTCAAGGTGCCCAAGTCACTTAGTTTTGTATGGGCATTCCCAACGTTGTAGCGAAGTTTTAAGTTTGAAGGCCTACGGCGAAGCTGATTATGGGGGATGCAAGACCGACTGAAAGTCAACTATTGGTGTTTTAATTTTCGTCGACGGCATATCGGTGCGTGATATGCAAGAAACCAGGTGGTGTATCGTTATTTAACATTGAAGCAGAACAATATAGCTGCTTCGACGGACGTGGTCAAATTGCTTGGATTTAAAGAGTTGCTCGAAGAAGCTAAAGTCAAGCAAAAGCTCCGGATGCACCTTTACATGGATAACCAAGTGGCTATCAAGATGTTCAAGGGCGTCGAAACAAGCTCGAAGATGAAGCACGTGGACATTTGAGTGAAATTTATTCTTTCAAAGTTACAAGATGGACTCATCGAAGCTACCTATGTTTCGACTAGCAGGTGGACTTACCAAGGCTTTAGTGGCGCCAATATTCGAAGAGCTACGTAGCGTGCTCATGACTCAACTCGTATGATGTCCGGAATTCACATTGAGAAGTAGTGTTAAAAGTTTTCATAATACCGGTTTTTATTAAAGCCGGTATAATTGATACTTTTATTATTTAAAGCAATATTCATATTGTACGTATAAACACTTCTCAATAACATTCCATTGATAAAGTACCTGGCTTGGTTAATCTCTTTTTCTCACTACGAAATGTCTACGGGTGCAGTTTTTCACCGCGAACGGACATTGGTTGCAGAGTTATTGACTTACGACCTTTTCGTTATATTGCAGTTATTATCTGACATCTACGACCCAAGTTTTCAATTATCTGCGGAAGTATGAATACCTAAAACTTTTTAAACATAGGCAAATATACACGTGCGGTGCGGACCTTTAAGGGGATGTAGCGGTTATCGTCCTAGACGACCCAATTATTACCACGATATCCGATAAAAGATTGATCAAGTATTTATGTGGACCACGAAGTTTACGACACATCCCTAGGAGGATCACAAAAGACTCCATTTAGTGTTAAAGCACTTTTCGAAGTTCCCGTCCCCAGCACTAAGGATTTACGAGGATTTTATGAGTTGTTCGTTCAAACTTAGGTTTTAAGTAAATAAAAAGGCATTTTTTAAACAAATGTGGACGGTGAACATCAATCAAACGCCTCTGTCACAAACTACATATGGATTGAATGTGACAGGACCTTCTGGACTAGCAAGGTTCTAAGAATATAGATTCTAGAACATTGTTGAAGCTTGGGCTATGTAGACCAGCCATGCCGTGCGTTAGTGTGCATCATACAAATTTATGTTTTACTACGCATTTCAGACTGGTTGTCTACAAAGTATATTTTGGATTCATCAAGAAACGAATTTATACACTCGTGACCTCGCATATTCCAGATTTTGAGAAAATTTCAACGACGAGTTGAACATGGACCTACGTAACCAGGACGTGCATGCACGAGTTATGGATTAATTTATGGTGTTTAACAAAATTATTGAAGACCGTGGTTTGACCAGTATTCTCGGTAAGATGTCACGTACACACTCAGATTATACGAAGTGTGCGCAGCTACGATGCAAGCTGTTAATGGCCAATCTTTCTCCAGAGATGTTTAAAATTAAGATTGAAATATTAGCCTCTACGGATTTATGATTAAAAGAGAACGAGGTTACATTATATCGTACCGTGATCGAGCGCGCGGAAGAACACCAACTTAATCATTTATTGGCACAAGAATTGCGTTATAGTGAAAAAGACAGGTAAATTCCAAGTAGAATAACCACAACAAGAACATGAAGAAGCACGAATACCCACATGTGAGCAAGACGACGGATGTTATCATTCAACCAAGGACTGTAAAAAAGGAGGATTAGACTTCAAGCCGTCCACCACCACGCAGTTGTTTCCTTGTATGCAAGGGTTCACATTGGTTAAGTAAATGCCAAATGGCCACGGACAGCCAAAAGGAAAAGGCACTGCGTAAGGCCGAAGAAAACAAGTCTAAGCGTGTAAAGATCAAGAAATCCAGGAAGTCATTAGTGAAAAAAGGTGGAAGATCGGCTATTGAGGAGGAGATCCTTGAAGTACCATTCGGACCTGATACTGGAGCTGACGATAATATCATTTCCCGGTATGTGGCAAAAGAGTTGCAAGAGTTGCAATCTTATGTAAAGATGGATAAGTTGAAGACTCCAATGACTGTTAATTTAGTGGACGGACGTGAAGTGATATGCACTGAACGTTGCAAAGTTAATGTGCAGTTGGTGACGGTTGCAGGTCTAGGGAACCTAATAGATTTACAATCCCTGGTGTTCGAAGAAGGAAGCGATGGGTTCTTGCTGGGTGATCGTACACTCAAGTCGCTGGGTATTGGTGTTGATCACTTGTTGGAACAACGTGCCTCCAACAATGAGCAGTTTCAGGAGGAACATAATGTACCCAAAGAAGATACTATTGGTACGTCAAATATGGGTGAGGTATTTCAGTGCGTTTAAGAAATGCTAAATGAAACTGTTAAAAATAGCCCGTATACTTAATTACTATAATTAGGTAGGACCATTTGTTATTAGTTAGCAATCTGTGTTTTTCTTATCTTTTAGGCACATAAATTAGGACATATGCACTCGGTTCTGAGTGAGACCTATTTTTGTGCCGACCAGGTATGTATGTAACACTACAGCTGTAGACGGTATAGTCACAACAGCTGCTAGCGGTATAGTATACCTTTAGGCCATGCATATTCACGTAAGACTAGCTAATCACTTCTCAATACACTTTACTTTAGACAATCAATCTAATTGCATAAACTTCAACTGTCATCAATCAATCTCTCAAAGGGTGTTATTCTTTCAACCTAGCTCTACTTGGTTGTGAAGATATAAACACGAGACGATTTGATACACTTGGTTTCACTATACGACTACTACGACTCAAGTTTTCTACCAAGCTACGCTACGATGGACAACAACAATCTTCAACAGGTTATGAGCCCAAAGGGTCAAGCCGTATCAAGTGACGAGGGATCCCTTGAAGAGAAGCCGGCGCCTTTCGGTGCCGAAGGGATGCAAATCCTGGAAATGTTTAAGAAGCTATGCGACCGCATGGATAATCTCGAGACTTCCAGGGCCCAACCGGATGGCAATCACTTCGCGTTCAACAACTCAAGGCGCCTGGGTACTCGGATGCGCATGGAATCGCTTGAAGTACTCCGGACAGGCATCCGCAGGCGCCGCCGAATGTTACACCAAACGTACCCCATAATAACTTCGGTATCGGTGCACCTATGCAGCAACGCCTTCCTGATTTCAGGACCCCATCAGCTAAGGACTGCAAGCTCTCAATCAAGTTTTTTTATGGCACCGAGCAGTACCGAGGCTTGGGTGCTGGTTTCAAAGATTGGGGTACCAGATTTATCCGCCAAGTATCCATCGCGGAATCAGCTTGCGGATATTTCTGGAGCGAAGATTTCAAGGTTGATTTGCTCGATCACTACCTGGGTGGTACTGCCGAGCAATAATACAACAGACGAGTCGACACGTGGTGGACTGAAAGTCCCACCCTGGTGCATGTGATGAATAATATGCTTAGTGCATTCCATACAACCATCACCTCTGCACAGGCGATGAAGCTTTTTTCAAGCAAAAAGAGCGCAAACGTTTCATGGAACGACCACTTTCTATACAGGGTCCAACTTTCGGAAGCTGTTGCTAACAGCGAGTCGCTCGTCCTGGACAATATTGTCCGCCATGCATCGCCGGAATTAAGGACTGTTTTAATGGCAAGATTTGACCATATGCGGACGGACTATCTTCGACATGCAGAGGAGCTAGTGCATTTTGCTCAAGCTGTCGAAGGTGCAAGAGCCCTGAAGACTCATAGTCAAGACGAAGTGCATTTAATCGAAGACAAGAAGAAGACCATCAAGTGTCATGGTTGCGGCAAAGTAGGTCATATTAGACCGAAATGTCCTAACAAGCCGGAAAAAAGTGAATTTCTCGCTCGCCGTCTCGAATTTTGCGCCGAAATCGGTTGCAAACACTTGGATACTCGATTCCGGTGCTAGTATGCACTTGGTTAATCATCGAAAGTATCTGCGTGATGCCAAACCGATTTACGGCACGTGTTTCCAGGCTGATGGAAAACAGCTGGAAATTATGTATAAAGGCTGGATATTGTTGAAGGTCCATGCCAATGGAAAACCAAAGACCGTATGCGTGGAGGACGTGTTTCTCGTGGATAATCTCTCCAAGAAAATCTTGTCATATGGTCTTTTGGAGGAGAAAGGGTGTCAAATGGCTTATGTCAAAGGCAACCGAGTATTATTACACAGGTCCACCCAATCTCAAATTTTTGATATCCAAAAGACCAACAAGGTCTTGACTGTGAACGTTTCCATCATTATAGACGATGAATCTCGACCTCCTGAAGTGATGGAAATTGTCAACGACAACGATTCTGCTTTGGTTCGGCAGTCAGATGTCCAAGAAGGGTCGCTAATGCATTTTCATGCACGGCTCGGACATCTAAATTTCGATGCCGTCGAATGTTTGGCTAAGGACAAGTCAAGTGGGATTGTCTTGACGGATCGCAAACGGATGAACTGTTTGACCTGTGCTCAGGGCAAACAGACCAAAAATCCACGGTCCGTTAAAGACAGTGGCACCAACTCACCGATCGATCGTATCGGTGGTGTCATATGTTCGGACCTAAAAGGTCCGATCACCCCTAAGGACCGCCTAGGAAACAGGTACATGGTCAACTTTGTCGATCATAAGTCCAACTATGTGCGTGTCTTCTTGGCAAGGACTAAAGATGTTGCCGCTCGGAAGTTCGAACACTTCATGGCATTTTTCGAGAGGCAATTTAATTGCAAACTTCGTATTTTACGCACCGATGGCGGTTACGAGTTTAAAAATCTCGATGGTTTCTGCATGCAGACTGGTGTTGAGCGCCAAATAAGTGAGTCCAACAACCAGTCTAGCAATGGAAAAGCAGAACGCATGCACCGGACAGTCATGAACATGGCTAGGTGCATGCTTTTCGCAAGTGGACTACCTCTCTCGTTTTGGGGCGATGCGGTTCAATACGCAGCTTACATTTTGAACCGCAGCCCAAGTAATTCAAACTCTCGTCGACAATCACCTTTGGAGGTGCTAGAAGGCAAGCAACCGAACCTCATTGATATCGTTGCTTTCGGCTCGATATGCACTGTGTATAGAAATCCTGGAAAGGATTCACTAGCACATCGTGCCCAGGTTGCGGTTGTCGTCGGCAAGAGCGAAGAAGTCAAGGGGTACAAAGTTTACCTTAAGGGTGAACGCAAGGTTGTTGTGACGCAGCACATAAAAAACGTCGAAACCTTGACCCCCGAACAAAACCGTACTCTTCAACAAAGTATGGTGGAGGATCGACAATCAGAGGGGGAAAAAACGACTACCTGCCTGACTACCAAGAAGACGAAGGACCGCGCCAAAAAACGTTGGCAACGCGAGACCTGTGTCACGCAGTGTATCCAAGTCGAAAATCAAAGATCCGACTACTGGGGATGAAGTTATGGCTGAAACTCCAAGTGCAGTTGAAGATGGTGAATCGGTGAATTTATCAGCGAAATCGACCCAAAAAGTTACGGCCAAGCAATGAAGTCAGGCAACAAGGACAAGTGGGCGATTGCTGTTCAGGAGGAGCTTAATGCCCTCGAACGCAATGAAGTTTGGAGCGTCGTCAAAAAGCCGGAAGATTGTCGACCCCTTCACACTAAGTGGGTATTCAAGACTAAACTGGACCAAAATGGAGACATCGAACTGTTCAAGGCTAGACTCGTTACATGTGGCAACGAGCAAAGTTTCGGTATCGATTACACCTTAACGTTTGCCGCCGTCATCGACATGAACACAGTTAAGCTGGTTCTCGCATTGGCTACCAAGTGGCAGGTGCCTGCGAGGCACGGGGATATTCCGAATGCCTATGTTAAGGCTGAGGAAAATGAGCATGACATCTTTTTGTTCATCCCCCAACGTATGAAGTTGAAAACCAGTGCGTGCACTCAAAACAACCAAGGTGAACAAGTACTAAAGCTCAAGAAGACTCTTTACGGCCTTAAACAGGCAGGACGGCTGTGGAACAAGCTAATTCACGGAAAGCTTTTGGAATTGGACTTTACACAGTGCTTGACAGACATGTGCCTATATGGCAAGCACTTAGATGGAGAGACCGGCGTAGTAGGCACCTATGTTGATGACCTACTAGTGACTGGTACCAAGGAAGAGCTGGTTCAGAAGTTTTTTGAAGATATGAAGTGCCTTGAGATCAAAAATCTCGGCATGGTGTCGAAATTCCTCGGGATGCGTGTGGTTTTCGACGAGGATACTGGATAAAAGCTGGACCAAGAAGTAACGATCGATGCCATCATCAAGGATTTCAAGTTACAAGACGCTAATCCAGTTCGGACTCCGATCGGGACCGACTTCGAAGATATCTTGCTCCAACCTAGCGAACCCCTTAAAAGTGATGGGGCTATCACTATCAAGGATTTCCAGTCTTTGGTCGACAGCTTGCTCTGGATCGCTCGTTGTACCAGACCTGACATCGTATACGCCGTACACAAGGCTACCCGACGTACTCATGACCCCACCATCGCCGACTGGCAACTTGCCAAAAAGATTTTGCGTTACCTCAAAGGTACCAAATATCTTAAGTTTTTTATGGGGCGTGGTGAGGTGGCGAGCAACGAGTTGAGCATCAAGGCGTACAGCGACGAGGATTACGGAGGTTCGAAGACCGACAGAAAGTCAACCTCCGGTGGACTCGTATTTTTGAATGGCGTTTGGTTGTATGGCTCTTCAAAAAACAAGGTGCCGTGTCGTTATCGACTATGGAAGCGGAATTTTACGCGTCTTCAACGAACGTAGTGATGCTTTTGGGATTCAAGGAGTTGATCGAGGAAGTACAAGTCAAGATGAAGCTGCCCATGCAACTTTTCATGGACAACCAAGCTGCGATCAAGATTTTCAAGGGTGATCAAACAAGCACCAAAATGAAGCATGTCGACATTCGAGTCAAGTTTATTATTTCGAATTTAACGGATGGACTTGTCGAAGCTACCTACGTTTCAACTTATAACATGCTTGCTTGCTGATGGACTTACCAAGGCATTGTCCGCATCAATATTCGAAGAGCTACGCGCCGCGCTCTTCCTTCAACATGTGTGACGTTTCGAAATACACATTGAGGAGGAGTGTTAAAAATAGCTCGTATACTTAATTACTATAATTAGGTAGGACCATTTGTTATTAGTTAGCAATCTGTATTTTTCTTATCTTTTAGGAACATAAATTAGGACATATGCACTCGGTTCTGAGTGAGACCTATTTTTGTGCCGACCAGGTATGTATGTAACACTACAGCTGTAGACGGTATAGTCACAACAGCTGTTTACGGTATAGTATACCCTTAGGTCATGCATATTCACGTAAGACTATCTAATCACTTCTCAATACACTTTGCTTTAGACAATCAATCTAATTGCATACACTTCAACTGTCATCAATCAATCTCTCAAAGGGTGTTATTATTTCAACCTAGCTCTACTTGGTTGTGAAGATATAAACACGAGACGATTTGATACAATTGGTTTCACTATACGAATACTACGACTCAAGTTTTCTACCAAGCTACGCTACGATGGACAACAACAATCTTCAACAAACACTTGAATCAGGCCTGAACAAGGAAAAGGTAGAATAGATACGCTCAGTTGTGAGTGATTTAAACCTTTGGCGTACAAAACGTGGCGCATATCCACCTGCCAAGCTCGAACCTATCCGAGTAGTATAATTGATGATGCTGTGCCTTTTAACTCCAAGCCCAGAAAATATTCACCAATCAAGAGCAAGTTCCTCGAGACTACAGGGTACAGTTGGAGAGGTTTGGTTTTGTGGTGCGCAACAACCGAAGTCGATGGGTATGATCAGCTATTCCAGTGCGCAAGAAAGTTCCCGAAGAAGACTATCGTATCGCGAATGATTTAAGACCGGTGAATGGGAGGACTATTCCAATAGCTGATGCCATGCGTGTCGTTATTGTGAAGGTCAAGGGAGCTTAAAACTTTGCCAAGTTTGATATTTTCAAAGGATTTTGGCAACTTTTGTTGTATTCAGACTGTCGTGAAATGTTCAGTTTTATCACGGAAGACACAGTATACACTCCACTGCGGTTCCACAAGGGGATACAGATTCACCTATACACTTTCAAAATCAGATGCAAGAAGTGTTCAAGGATATGCTTTTTGGTAACGTCTTGATTGGATTGATATAAATTATTGTGTTTGCGCGTACAGTGGAAGAATTTGTGGCTGTGCTTGGAAAATTATTCGACCGATTCCGTTAGTTTGGAATCAAATTGAATGCAAAGAAGAGTTGTTTGTTTGCAAAGGAAGTGACACGGTGTGGAAGTGTGATTGATGTAATTGATGGTGATGGCATTCGTCATGACCAAGATCGTGTTGGGGTGAAGGAACTTAAAATTCAGTGTTTCTACTCAAATTACAACACAAGAAGGCAATAAGTCCGTCCTTCCTGCTTAAACTTCCCAGGTTCTTAATACTAACGTCCAAACCAAAAAATAACCAAACAAGTTATGGACACACTTTCCAAAGAGTCTCAGGCTGCTTCCAACTCTAGTGGCCCCAGATAACTGTTGTCTCTCCCACTTAGATGTTCACTTAAATACCTTCTTGTATTAACTTGATTTCAGTATAGGAACAATAAGGAAGGATTGCTGGAAGGTTGAAAAAGAACTGTTGGGTTACACGGGAGATTAGAATCTATTAAGTATTACCAAATCTTATATCGAAGTCAACAACTTCTTTTACCTACTACTTCTTGGTTACTTCAGTGCTGACTCCAATACTTGACAGCTACTTCTGAGACCCTCCATAATCCGATTGGTCGTGTGACGGCCGTCCATAGCAGCATCTTATTGGTTGAAAATCTTCACCCAGAACTCCACTATCACACCAATCATACTCAGACCGTCCATAATCCGATCGGTCGTGAGACAACCAGCGTGAGACGGCCGTCTATGGTTGTATCTGATTGGTCGAAAATCTTCACCCAAAACTCCAATACTAGACAGTTACTTCTGTACCGACTGAGCCCTGTCAATAACTGACTCACATCAGTGTCATCAATAATTGAGACCAAAATGCTACTTCAGCACAATATCCCCTTGCGCAGCTCCAGCGTAAGCGAGCAAAAGGCACGCACAAAAATACTCCTTAAATGCCCCATTTCAGATATTAACGTGCATAATTTTCATTCATAGTCGTGGTAAAACCCGGAAAATCACTTTCCTTGCATATGTTTATCATCCTTTTCCAAGTACTTTCTTGTTCGAATACATAGCTACCCGCACTATGAAAGATATTAACTAGATCTGCTGTGGGTTACCAAAAATCTTGAAGGGTATCCTTCCAGGAATCCTAATGAATGATATCGAACCATGGACACAATAACAATATCCGCCTCACGACCTTGACTAGAATCGGTAGTAGCTACTTCAATATCCAAACATTCGTCGTACGCATAACCCATGTGTCGTAATTGCTTCTGTACTGCCGTGACTTGTTTTTGTACGGCGAAATGATTAACAATGATTTCCTAACGGCAGTATTCGTTCTTCGCTTTTCATTTTCCAGCCTGTGTGTATCTGGTCTAAGAAGAATATAACAATCGCCATCTCGATAACATTTTCATGCTTGTATGCTTGACGTTCAGTTTCTTTCATCCATTCTTGAGAGCTAATCCATACAGCCCAGTTGCCCTTGATACTTTGCCTCCTAAAAAGGTCTCGATCAGCTGGTCTGTCCCAATCGATAACTTGCAGAATATCGAAATACATCGCATCCAAATAATCATGTGATTTAACCACTCTATCTCGAATATTATATGGATAAAATACTTGTAAAAGTCTCGTAATTTTCGGATGGCTCCCTAATTCTGCAGTCATAGTGATTCCGGGAAATACAGGTGATAATTTTTGGACTGCGCAAAAATGTTCTATGGAGTGTAACAATCCCCAGGTAATTTTGTGACGACGAGAACCACTATGAAAACGATGTCTCAACCTTTCCTCTATGCGAGAATATTCAAAAAGCTGACAAGGATCACCCACTGATACGAGAACCTCAATATTTGGCCTAATAGCATGTAATAATGTCACTTCTGCTGTTTGGGCACCTTCATCATTAATAATTACGTTATAAGACACTGTTTGAAAATCCGGTCGCTCTAATTGTGCCAAGGTAGCAACAATTGCACGTGCTTTTTCCATTGTATCCTTCTCCTTTAATATTAATCTCAGAGGTATTTCATTCCGATTCACATAACCCTCCAATGAATGCCGCTCTCGCTGCAATATTTCCGAAATAAATCTTCGTCGATATTCTTCAACATCTGGTAGTAACATAGTACCTTTTATCTCACCCAAAACGAACTATTTCCCGGTCCTGTATCTGATTGGAATCCATCAACCTTTTTCAGATATTCATCAATAGCTGCATTAGTTTCCGAAACGATAGCAATTAGAAAATGCGGGAACACTGCTAATAATGTTAACACAATATCCGTAGTGGTAGAGGTCTTCCCAAATCCATATGGACCACGAGCTAGATCAATTCCTTTTGTCTCCACAGCTGCCCGTATCACTTTCATCTGGTCCGTGTCTAACGTATGTTGAAATTACTTATACACACTTGTCTGTTTCATCTCAGCTATCACTGATGTGGCCCTAAGCGACTCAACAGTCTCTCTTCTAGTCATCAATTCTAACAATGAAGACGGCGGCTCTCTAGTTAATTTATCCACCATGCCGAATTTCTGATATAATTCATAACATTTGCCATGGGTAACCACCGTAACTAGTAGATGTTTTTGTGTATATCTCTTCCACTAGCCGTGGTTAAAATTACGTATCGGAATCCAATGGAACATACTATCCCCCAATCCAAAAATTTCAACTTATTGTGCCGTAGGATACACAATTTCCCATAATCCCATCTCCTTAAGCTTGCTGTATCTGTGGTTACCTGCTCAATTCATGATATTTCCGGTTACATGCAGATATAGTACCCCTGCATGAAATGGTCGGTACCACGGTCATTGTCGTAAGTATCCCATCGTTTGGCTAAACACTGCCCAATCCCGTAAGATGAAACATGAAGCTCTGTGATTGACACAGCATCTTTTTTCTCCCACTCGTATTGAATCGGGTTGGTAACACAAACTTCTTCTAAATGTGTTATCAAACACATAGTGAGAAGGTAGGCATTCACCGATGTGAATTTGTCCATGTGCACCTCCCGATATTTGAGATATAGCCAATGTCTGCATTATCCTAGATAACTAAATTGTGGTATAGTCACATCATACTTCAGACAAAATAAGTTATCTCTACAAGGTCCATAACCACCACCCCAACACCCACGAAGGAAGTACAACTAAGGATTCTGAATCTCTTAACAGTAGTGTAACCAATAATAATACGTTTCTTGCATCTTCTGGAGTGATTGATATGATTTTTCGTCTTCCACCAGGTTCTCTGTGTAAGTCCAAAGACTTAGTTTCACTGATAATATCTCTTGCGTCAATAGTGACGTTATTCACATCCTGACACAATTCCCTTTCAACATCTGTCATGCGTGTTATCACTCGCCTCGCGGTTGACCCTGGTTTATACCCACTACGCCACAATAACTCTCGATGCTCTGCCGTGACCAAACCATCATTGAAATTGTTCTTTCGATACTCGTCCGTCCTCTGAGTTATTGTTTTGGACATCTTCGAATCAATATCGACCATTGGAGTGAGGCTACTCAGGACTTCTTCGCATAACTCATCATGTCCAATATCTGCAGTGGTAGATAGGTCAACACCTTCCGTGGTACCTTTATCCTCCTCTTCCAATGCCTCACAACCCTTGTTATAGGACAGCTCATCTTCTCTAGATACTAAGTCCTTCTCATCACAATTACTAGAAATGGATCCCGAATCTTCTGTAGAATAGGCCAGATTCACCACCGTTGGAAGATTTGGCTTTTCTTCTTCATCACACTCTACGATGCATCTAGATTTCTCATCATCTAGTTGTGCTCACATCGTCTTTCCACCCATAAAGTTAAGCTTCTTGGTCACCACGGTGTGATTCTCCATATCTGTGACTTCTACATTCACACCCTCGCTGGCCGTTAACTGTGGCTCTAAGTCTTCTCTGGAATTCGTTGCTTTTACACCATCCACATCCTCGCTGACCATTAACGGTTTCTCTAGTTGATTCGATGTAAACTCGATTAACTGCTTTGAATTGTCTTCCTGTTCTGATTCTGATCTCTGGCGCTTGGACATAGTTTGATTATTATGACTCTGGTCTTCATCATTTCCCACAATACTTCTTTGTTGCGATGAGGACATTAGCTGTATGAATGAGTGTTTGGTGTTATACAGATTGCTCTTTAGACGGATGAGTCTATGCCTAATTCCACTTTCTGTTATTGGAATGTGCTTACGTTCAGTCGTGTTTGCGGCATCATGCAACTTTTTAGCGATAACTTTCGCATTGCGTTTCCACATTTCATCGCCCCTACCAATATATCATCTTCTCGTTTCGTCCATCTCCTTCTGTTTTCTTTAGGTGTATGTCTAATCTTTTCTTGGTCAGGTGGTGTCTGGGTTTTACTTTTTACGGAACGACACAAAATCTGCCTCTTCTTTTGCACAGCCTCTATAGTGCGTATCTTCTTAGATTGCGGAAAATTAATGGATATTTCTCACCTATTTCTGCAGCAGTAGCTTCCTGTTCTATCATACTTGTCAACAATTTTACTTCTCTCTCTTCCCACTCATCACCGCGTTTGCGTTTAACTCCCAGTCGCCCTAGCATAGATATTACTCATGTCTTAGTCCTTTTTGCCACACTTTTGTTTGGCATTGATGATTATATAAATCATATATATCATGAGCTGACGTTTCCAGACTTTCGTTGGCACGTTGTATCCTCAATAACTTTCCCTTTTCTTCGTTGGTCCATAGAGGGGTAGATACAGATGCTGCTGCAGTTGTAGTTGTTGATTCGATCGTTTCTGGGTCTACATTCTCACAGATGGGGGCATCTTCCTTGTCGCTCCCCACCCTGTCATCTCCCTGTCCTGACGCTCTCAAGCTTAATAGTGTCTCTATCATGTCCGTGTTGCTAGTCTTCTGTTCCCGTTAAATTCGTAGACAGCCACAGATGTTATCTTCTTATTTTAACGAGTCTACTTCCACGTTAATTCAACTTGAATATAATGTACGCCTATGATAGATGTTTAACTGGCCAATTTTCTGTGTTGACTGTTTTGGCTGAGATTGCGCTAGCCTGCCCTAACTTAGCAGGTTTCTCTGGCAATCAATTGAAAATAACATCCAGTAGCACTCAATTTGTGGAAACCTCTACCCAAGATCCAATATTACACCAATCATACTCAGACCCTCCATAATTCGATCGGTCTTAAGATGGCCGTCCATGAGATGGCCAGCGTGAGACGGCCGTTTATGGATGCATCTGATTAGACGAAAATCTTCACCCAAAAGTCCAATATCCAACCAATCATACTCATACCCTCTATAATCCGATCGGTCCTGAGACGGCTGACCATAGTAGCATCTGATTGGTCGAAAATCTTCATCAAAAACTCCAATATCACACCAATCATACTCATACCCTCCATAACCCGATCGATCTTGAGATGACCGGCGTGAGATGGCCGGCGTGAGATGCCGTCCATAGTATCATCTGAACGATCGAAACCTTCATCCAAAACTCCAATATCACTCCAATCATACTCATACCCTCCATAATTCGATCGGTCGCGAGACGGCCGTCCATTGCAAAATCTGATTGGTCAAAAGTTTTCACTCAAAAAATTCAATGTAATTCCAATTCCCGACATTCCGTATTCACCCCCATAGGTAACGCGCGCGTTCTTATGACCCATACATGGACTCTGACCTCCAGAATAATTGCCGTATATGATCCCATTCTTTAGGCGTTCTTCCATCCCCGGTAAGTCAATTTCATTTCCCTCATCCCTCAATATATATTATCGTCTCAATGCAACAGGTGGATCACTCACTTTCTTCGTCACACTTTAAGGCAAATTTATACTCTCTGGACCTGACCCCCCATGTCGTATGTTCTGTTTTGTCCTTAGTGTATCGAATCCCAACTAGTTGTCTTGAATTTCGTTTCTCCTGTGTGTCTCTGACTGTCATACATGTGTTGCACCTTTAGCACCTTAATTGTCATCTCTTCGTTAGGCTATCATTGACACTCAACTTTGTTGCCTCATGGCTTATTCTTTTCTTCGTAACATCTTGTGACTCTCGTACAGGGTTTTCACCTGTTGGACCCCTTCGGGTATCTCTTCGTACGGTTGCCCTTGATGCCCGGGTTTCTTTGTGTTATGTTATAATAGATGTACAGGTTTTGCACTTTTGGGACCTTGAAAGGTATCTCTTCGTATCATCTTGTTGTTGCCGTACATATTTTTAACCTTTAGGACCTTGATAGGTATCTCTTCGTACGATCTCATCCTTTTTATGCGTCTTTTCATGTTATTGTATGCCGAGCATACATGTTTTACACCTTTGGGACCCCAGGGGTATATCTTCGTACGCTTTTTTATTGCATGGGTTTCATATCCCATTACTAATTCATGGAGAATTCATAGGTTCACTTTCCATATTACCAATGTTATATTTAACCATATTGCTCCAAATAAATTGAATTTCAACGTGATTTATCCACATGTTCCAACAAACTTCCCGATCTTGTTCAAACATGTATCTTTGTTTTGTAATCTGATTTTCTTTTGTTATGCCTTCTAATGCAACCAACTCGGGTCCGCATTCTACTCATCACAACCAACATGGGTTCGTGATAGGGATGTACTACATCTTCAGGGGTCTTTTCTTACGTGTTCTCTTCTTTTTCTTGCTATATTCTTGAATGTCTTTTTTATTTTTTCTCCTTTTACTTCTTTTATCTTGTGAGACTTCTCCATTTCAACCTCAGTAGTGTCCTCTGCTGCTGTCTGAGATACATAGTGCCGATTTTCCCAAGCTCGCTGCGCGTCGATCTCGTACAGTAAGACGGTACAGGAAAGATTATCCTCTGGCTCCCACGTCATCTAATCGGTGTAATTCCACCTGACATAATACTCCTTCGTCCGACGTCCGTTCCTTGTTCGTTATTTGACTCGACAATCCACAATGCGCTCCGCCTCCCATTCATCATCTTGACCAGGTTCATACCACGAATCTTCTGGAAGTAGCGCCTCGTCCAAGTCCAAAGTGTCCTCAATCTGAAGCTTCTACCGAGGCCGTCTCATCATATTAATATACGGTTTCAACCTAGCAATATGTACCAGCGGGAATATTCGACTTTCAGCGGTCGGTATCACTAACCGAAATACCACGTCATTTACCCGCTCATCAACTACATACGTTCGATGCCACATATGCGCCAACTTCCTTACCAACCCTGTATTAACCAAAATGTTATACAGCCAAACTAATTCTCCAGGTCGGTAAGCAGTTTTGGTAGTTGACCATACTTTAGACTCGACTGCTTCGTTATGGCCTTGGGCTCTGTCTTTCATCACTTGATCTTGTATAATAGCAGCCTGTGCTTGAGCTCTCAGATGTCTTTTAGTTGCGGCTAATATCCACTCCAATGCATCCTTTTCTGTGATAGATGAATCCTTGGATTGTATCATTGCTAATATAGTTCTGGGTTCCCATCCATGCACCAAATAAAATGTTTGATGATGTTGAATAACCACTGAAGTATTCAATGCAAACTCCAACGGAGCCACATATTCATCCCGATCTCTCTGATCAGGATCTGTTATGTAACACTTTATTGACTTGATCACTGTTTGCACCGATATTTCTTGTTTACCGTTGGCTTGTGGTCAATATGCTAACGTACGCCTTTGCTTCTCTTTTAGCATTCGATTAAATCTCCTGAAACCCTCTCATAAATCTTGGATCTCTATCGTGTCTCGGCATTTCTTGTGCTCCAAATTCTCTTATAAACTCGGACCATATAAGCTTCTACCACATCTTGTGCTGTTGTGATGCTCATCGGAATCAGGATCACATATCCAGAGAACAAACATATGAAGCACAATAACGCCTCATGTACCATTGTGGTCTGTGGTAAGGGCAATGCAAAATCCATTGATAATATATTAAGTGGTCTCGATGCCACAATATTTCCACTAGTGCGCCCCTGGTATCTTGGCCTTCCTTTCGCGGTGGCACAATCCTCACACGCTGCAACATAGTTTTCAATATTGGCATACATTCCTCTCCAATAATATTTGAATCTAAACCGACCATAAACCTTTCCAACTCCTTGATGTGCCCCACTACCGATTTCGACATGATAAGCATGTAACACATCTTTGTAATATGGTCGGTACCACCAATCGCCACACATATCCTCTTTTTTATCTTGAGCTTTTGAGACATAATACAATACACCTTTACTATCCAACACATAAGTGATCGCATGTCGAGCTATCTTTTTCCATTCGCTGGCGGAATGTATCTTGTTATAATCTCCTTGTAAGTATGCCATAACCTTGCTACACCACTCGTCATGTGTCTGGTCTGTCGCCATTTGTTCAACTATGATGGCTTGCGCATTTTCATATGGATCTTCTTATGACCCGTTCTGATGTTCTTCGGATCCAACCATATCACCTTCCATAGAGTATGAATCACCATTTATGTCCGCCCCTTGTTCAACGTTCACACTTGTAATGTGTTGAGTCTGTATGTTATTTAGCTTCCCCATACTCTGAGTGATCACAAATACGTGCGGCGATGAATATTCATCATTCTACCTGCTATCTCTTTGCTTCGTGACAACTTGAGCATCGTTACAGGAATTACTGCCATACTCACAGGGTACTTTCTTGGGTGTTTCTTGGATACTTTCAGCCCCATCCTTCTCGTGGACCTCATATGCAGTGGCGTACAGCAACTCTGTCAAACGATTCAACAGTTGCAGATCTGCTTTTTTTTTCTCTGAGTACTAATAGTTTTCACTGCCTGTTGTTCTTTCATGGCACACTGTGTTAAGAAATCTGCTGCTCGATTATACTTGCGCACCACATGTACCAGACTGACTGCTTCAAACGTTTCTACCAGTGAGCGCACTCTGCCTAACTAGACCAATAATGATGCATTTGCAGCGTAAATCTCCATTGAATTGTCATATTACTAGTCTAGAATCCTCACACACAATTGGCTCGTTCACGTTGTGGTCTTGAGCGAGTTATAACACATTGATTAATCCACGATACTCGCTTTCATTCACGGTGAGGTTGTCTTGTTTTCCATATTCTGCCGCTACTATAGCCCAAGTTGGTAGTTCTCAAATGATCATTCCAAAAGACCCTTTCGGATCGTTCTTTATCCGCACCGCACCATCAAATGATAAAACATATCCAGTGCTATGGAGATGCAGACTAGGAATTGGTTTAATTATCGGCACATCCTTCAATGTTCTCACCGAAGCAATATCTTCTAACACTTCATTCATCTTCTCCACAGGCACTATAGACGTTGCTAATAGCCCAAGTAAGCCCACAGCATCATGATCCATTCGTATGATTTCGAAAGACCATGGAGACAACATTAGTGCCCACTGAATTCCTCTTTCCGTTAAACATTTTGACGTAAATAGCCATTGCATCGTAGAGTATCTTGCATAAACCGTTATATGTTGCCCGAAAAATGTGACTGGCATCATGTAACGTCTTGGGTAACACCAGCACTTCTTGTTCCGCCCCTTTATTCCTCGTCTCAGCATCTTTAAACACCTTACTGTCGTAATGAATTGGATGTAGTACTCCATCATACTCCTGACACACTGCTGCTCCAAGCGCCCATGGATTTGTGTATAAAATTACACTTAATGGATTCGATGGCTTGATGTGTCGTAACAATGATGCGTTCACAAGACGATCGTTTAAAACCGAAAACGACTTCTCAGCATGCTCCAATTGGGTACCGTCTCTTAGCTGTAATTCTGTTAACGCATACAGAGATGCCGCTAGCGTCGCGAAATTGCCAACAAATCTTAGATAGTATATCAAACTAACGGTGAATCTCTGAACCCCTTTTAACGTCCGTGGAAACTCCATTTTGACAATAGACTCTAGATTTCGCGGGGAAGCCTTGATTCCCTCTGTGGATATGCGATGTCTTAGAAACTCCACACTGTGCTTACCAAAAGCATTCTTTGGAAAGCTTATAGTTATTTTCCAATATTTGAACGACTCCAGATGATTCTTAATCATGAAACACAGAGTTTCCCAGCTGTTAGCACCAAACGTAATATCATCAATATATGATCGCCTACCAATGATAGATGGTCATATTTATTCATTAGCACTTGACCGTTATGAAACTCATCTTGAGTGATGGATACATCTGTCTCCAAAGCACATGCCTCCTCATTATCAGGGTCCATGACCCGCTTGTTTTTCAGCAAGGTGCACGTCACTCACATCTGCTGTGATCGCTGTACCATCGTCCACAAAGCGTTATATACTATACGCTGGTATATTTGAGGTGCATTTTTTAGACCTTGGGTCATCCGAAGCCATTCAAAATGTCCTGAAGGACAAATAAAAGCCGTAATCAACCGAGCCCTCTTTATAATAGGTATAGCACAATATCCGCTCGCATTATCCATTAAACACAGCCATTTTACCCCTTCGAAATTGTCTAACAAGTCGTCAATAAAAGGCATGGCATACACCATCAGTATCGTCTTTTCATTCACAGCTCTATAATCAATGCAGAACCGTATGTCCGTTTTATTCTTTTTGAGTAATATGACAATCGGTGATGCCCAAGCAGATTCTGAGTACCGAATTAGTCCTGCTTGTAATAAACCTCTTATCAATTCGTATAACTTCGACAGCAGTGTAGGTGGTACTTTACGCGCTCGCTGTGCAATAAGTGCATTATCCCCAACATCCACATCGCAAACTACTCCAACATCCACATCGCAAACTACTCCTATAACTGCTGGTGGTAAAGCATTACCGGAGCGTATGAAACCATCGACATACTCATACAGTAGTGCTCGTAAACTGTCTTCTTGTTCTTTAGTTGTAACTCCCGGCTCTCCTATATCCGCGGTAGCCACGTCAGGAGGTTTTGTTGAACCTTTGTCACTTCCGGAATAAGAGCTTGATGTTCTTCCATAGCTTCAGCTGACATTTCAACTCCTTCATGCAGGTAGATCTTTCTCTCCAATTTCGTTTGATCTACCTTCATAGAGGCGAGGTAAGTGCAGTTCAACAAATTTGTTTGCACTGGTTGATTAGATTATGGACAGTTTCATCTCGTGATCAGGCCGCTTGATAGCGCATCTGCTACCACGATCAATCTTCCCGGCTTAAACGCAACCGAGAAGTGAATTCGACAAAACCTGATATCCATTGATCAATTCCATGCGAGATGTGTGGTAAGTTTACGGTCATGTGCAAAGACGCATGGTCAATATATGCCATAATAAACGGTCTATATCCTTAAAATGGATCCTATAATTCTCCAGTTCATACTCTGGTGAGGAGGGTCCACTGAGTAATGGCGTAGCGACGTGAGTGGCAAAAGATAAGATTATCATGATCTTCTACTGTCGAAGGCGAAATTGATGGGGTAGCAAAAAACTTGGAACGAACGTTTGCTGCCGGCTCTTGCTATCACTGATGCTTCGGTCATGCTTTGCTTTACTTCATCGAACACTGGGTTTTTCTATGCCATTTTTAAGCAATTACGAAAAAGGTCGTATTCTTCCTGCATAATTACATGATTAATAATGAAGATACGATACTAGACTAAGCAACGTACGAAGTTTTCATCATATTGTCAGGTTTGGTAGATTAAACTACCCCCTTAACCTTCTTTAGACCAGGAAAACTCTGTCTTGCCTGCAAAGTAGCGAGGAGCTCGTACTCCAGATGCACCAAAGGTGCGCTTCTTTATGTTTACTTTCAGCTAATGCGTACGCATAAGCGCCTTGTGCACTCCTACCTCACTCTTTACGTGTTCCTTTACTATGGATGAAAATCATCATCATAGTATCTCGTGCAAATTCCTTCACCGGGCGCAATAGATGTGTAACACACCTGTTGAACGTTGCAAGGGTGTTCTAAAACCTCTCTTGCTGTCCGTTGCAATTATCGAATCAAAATTCAAGATGCGATCCCAACCCTCCTTGTTGATAGTGTTATCCTATGAATTATTTGAATTTATCACAGGGAAACCTGACCCTGTGGAATTGCCGCAGACGATCGACGAGTTATTCCAGTCGATCGTTGGTTGATTCTTGTTCAACCAAGGGATACATAGAGTAACATCAAACCGATCATCAAGTTCGAGGAAGATAAAAAATCATATTCGGATAAAAGTTCATCAAATTCAGAGCGGGTGCGTATTACACTCCATGGCATTGTCACGGTTGCACCCGTTACTAACCGGAACGACAACATGCTTCCTGGATTTTCAACTTCCACAAAGTTCAACGATTCTAAATTCTCTTTCTCACAGTCGCACGCGCTAAGAAAAATGGATTGGACTCGATAAGATGGGTGCGCACGGTTATTAATGTACAAAACATATCAAGTTAAAATTGAAATTGCGAAGCACGAAATTGATGATAGTTGTATTACGTTGGAGGTCGCAGAAAAGCGAATTGTGCTGGTAAAATCGAATACCGAAGTCAGTCACGGGTGGAGTTAAACTGCTGGATGGAATATTACAGTATTGGATTTGTAAAATTCAAGTATCCGTTTCGTTGTCAACTATAGAGGCGGAGTTCTGCGTCGCTTTTCAAAACCAATGTGACCTTATTGGAATTACAGAGCTGGTTTTGGAAATTGGATTGAAGGTAAAGTTACCTATGACGATTTTCTGATAATCAAGTGGCAATCAAATTTCTGTAAGGCGGGAAATGCTCAGCCAAGATGAAGCACGTGCATGTCAGCATCAAGTTTAGGATATTCAAGAGCGAAGAGGTTTTATTACACTGGAGCACAAAAATATACAGGGGGGAGATGTTTTTAAAGGTGTTTCCGTCCATACTTGCGCAGAATAGTTGAAAATCCAAGTCGTAGATGTCCAATAGTGACTCTAATATATCCAAATTGTCTTAAGTCAATATCCTGACAGTTGATTCTCGCTAGACTGTGAAGATTACAACGGTAGACAGATCGTAAAGAGTATAAGAAAGTGACCAAGCCAGGGACTTGATCAATGGAATGTGTTGTTCAGAGTCGCTCATTTTTTAGCCGTGTACTTGTTGGCGCGCGTTCCGACAGAAACAGTGCGTACTTGCGCGGCGTTCCACTACCGAGCAACAGAGACAGAGGAAGTAACGTAATGCCAAACAAAGTAAAACGTAAAATAAATCTGTATTATCCACGTTCAACTTGAATAACCACTATGTGACACGAAATGAGATAACTGAAACTTGTTTCACAATGCACAATACAGAAT
Organism: Peronosclerospora sorghi; assembly: GCA_026184515.1. Classification (NCBI taxonomy): domain Eukaryota; phylum Oomycota; class Peronosporomycetes; order Peronosporales; family Peronosporaceae; genus Peronosclerospora; species Peronosclerospora sorghi. Next base: position 14,977,097 of record CM047585.1, read on the forward strand.
CCACGTAATCGATAACGAGAAACTTCCACGCGTAATACGCCGTACTTTCCTCCAATCAATCACACTTCGTAAAACAAATCAAAATCCAAAGTGATTTTATTAGTGTTAAGTTAAGTACTTAGACTAACAATATGCATATATGTAATTTGCTAGTTTTTTATCGAAAAGTCATAAATCAAATAAACGTTTTCGGCGCCGCAGGAATTGCGCGCTCTTTTAACAAGCCTGACATGAATATGCATAATATGTTAAAGCTATAGTAAACTTTTAACACATGTTGTGTTTTCTACACTACTTATCCGTACCAAAACATGTGTACGTACGAATACACTATTTTAGCTACTAAAAAGTATGAAATGCAAATTGCTACCTAAACAAATAGTCCTACCTAATTTTAATAATTAAAATATTAGTAGACTATTTTAAGAAGATTATAGCACATCTCACAAACGTTTCGCTGCACCGAGACTGCTGGCGGTGCAGAATCGGTGGGTTTAGTGAGTCAACTAACGGAGATTACTTTTTCAAGGGTGTGTGGTGGTAGCAGTCTTTAGATTACCTATTTTTAGTCCGACCTAAATATATTCATCTTGTATATTGAAGACTTTTTTTAGTGGACATAGCGATAAGTGGTTACGTACGTTATGGTATAGCGTCAAGTTTCTAAGACTAAGTTCAAGAATAAAATGCAATAGAAACTAGTCATGCTGCATGTGAAGTCAATTGCGTAGAACCCACACGATATAGAATACTTTTAGAATTGAACCATGCTGCGTCGGTTGCTATTGCCAAAACTAGCCACAAGTTTTCACTAAATTTACATGGAGACACCCAATTCCATGACAGTCATTATGCAAGTCATGATTTTCTTGCTACTACGATGATTCAAGTGGTCCTTTCACTGCCGTTCGTAGCAGTAATATGAGAAAAAACGAGAGACGAGCGGTCATTACCTCCATTTATAATGACATGCTAGAGCTACAATGGCGTTAATGGGTGTCTTCGCATCCTTCGGCGAGTCAAACTTGTAGCCAGAATTCAAAACTGCGTACACTTTTGCTTTAGACGAATACAGCAACATTGGTGCTCATATCGTCGCAATGTTTATGACATGTGTTGAAACTAGTCATAATACCGGTTTTTATTAAAGCCGGGTATGAATGATATCTTCATTAGTAGCAATATTCATATCGTAGTACTTATTGGTAAAAAGCTCTATGTATTCGTACTCGAATCTGGGTACATATGTGTTTGGGCACTAATAAGTGGTGTAGAGCACACAACAGATGAAAGTTTGCTGATGCCTCTAACAAGTTAGGCTAGCGAATCACTTCTCAGTACACACTCCATTGATAAAATCCTTTGTTTGGTTAACTTCTTTAACTATCGGTGAACTGTCTACTGGTGTCCTTTTTGTTGGAGATACACTTGACAGTAAAGTGGTAGCGACGACAGGTTGCTATTATTGAGGTAGTCTACGGTAGTTTAGTTTAGATCATTCTAAAAGGTCAGTCAGTTTGTAGTTCGGAAGCAGTGCTCACTTCTCAATTGGTAAAGTCACTGACGAGGCCCCCGGCGGGGGCCGAAACGCGTCTGGCACGCGTTCAATAGAGATGTCTTTAACACAACCATCCAGTGCCTTCCAACAGGTTATGAGCCCAAACGGATCGGAGTGTGCACTGTTGTGGAAGTCGGAGACGCGCAATCATGTTCAAGTACGGGCTCCGACGACAGGGGAAGCGGAACGACAAGCGCGTGACGGATACACAGCCGCACTTTACGCCCGCGAAAGGGGTGACCGAGTTCTGCACCAAGGGGCGAGAGCGGCATATGTGGTGACTGATTAAAGAGGTCAGACAAGGAACAGGACGAAGGCAAGCTGGGAAAATACGGTGCAACTAGGCAAGACGGACGTAGTGCCTGAAAAGGGGGAGCCGGATACCTGCTGGAGTACACGGCAGCGTGAGATGTTGACCAGTGAGCGGGGGCACCCGAAGAAGACCTGTGTTGACAAGCCTGGGCACAGAATCCCGCGGAGCATTGCGCAGAGGACGCATGCGCGCAGTGATGCTATCGCAGGGACGGCGCAACGGAGCTGTGCAGCAAGGTTAGCTGTGCACACGTGAACAAGACGGATACGACTCATGTCGTCGAGGGGGAGTGTTGGAAGTGCTCCAGCGGTGTGAAGAACTTCAAGGTATCGACGCCAGAGTAGTAGCCCACGGTAGGGCATATCGAATGTTCTAGAAAGAGTAGTTAGTACAGTAGGTGGTAGAAGAGCAGGTGTAGGGAGTTCTCACTTCTAGATTGATAAAGCCACTGACGAGGCCCCCGGCGGGGGGCCGAAACGCGTCTGGCACGCGTTCAATAGAGATGTCTTTAACACCACCATCCAGTGCCTTCCAGAACTTTTCACGGTCAACGGATTTTTGGTTGCTGTAATATTGACCCAAGACGATTTCAGTAGATTGGAGCTAATACTATACATCTACGACACAAGTTTGTCCCTATCTACGCAAGGATGAACGCTCAAGCATTTCAACAAGATAAAAAAGGTAAAGATTGTTGGAAGGGCGCGCTTTTTGCGTAGCAGCGAGCGTCGCCATTTTTTGGTTGTCAAGCGACTTTCAGGTGAAAAGGTGATGTATTGTACATAACTTTAGGTTAGGTACAAAACACTGTATATCTGCATACTATTAGTTTTAGGTGCATACTTAATTCTAATAATTCACTTCTGAATTGTTTTTCGACTTACGTGATTATTACGAGTGGTTAGGAGACGCGCTACTGTGTGCGCTTTCGTTTAAGTTTTGCTTTACGTGGATTATCAAGTACGCTGCAGTGGCAGCTGGAGTGATTGTTACTTATTGGATTCTCGTGGTTACGTTGGTTTGTTTGAGTTACTGGTCCTTACGCTCGAGTCGCAAAAGGACAGTGGAGAGATTGATTACGTTACGTATTTGATTGCTCTTTTGTTACGCTAATTGTAAGCCTTTGGTCTGTACTGGAACATTACGCAGCAGTACGTGGTAATCGGAACCTGCGTGCAAGAGTACGTGCAGACACATGGACGACGAAGAGTTTCAACAAAGATTCCCTTACAGAATATATACCAGAGCCATGGGTTAGGACCAACTTTTGGAAAATTATCGCTTTTTAAACATCACATGGTGGCACAAACTCACGATCCTCAACGGTCAGAAGAAGCAAAGAGGTTTACATTATCCTCACTTACTATATGGAGAAGATGACGGTCCTACTTTTCCCAACGCAACTTTCCTGGCTCTCTATGCGCAATGATATTTCCACATAAAATTACGAGCAAGGGGGTGCGCCTCGTACCAGAAGCGTGCAGCCGGGACAAAAGTTTCTACTTCCGTGCTCATAGGTTGAAAGAGACTGTTCGCTTACGAACGTAACGTACAGTAAACAAAATGCAAACATGCTTTCATTACGTCAACGAGTAGAAGCTATGTCCAGTTGTCGCAGTACAAAAATCTGAACGCCTTAGGGAATCGCGATAATTGGGGGATCCTTGTCGATGCTAGTCCAAATCGCACCCGCCATGTCAAGTTCACTCCCTTCAAAGCCACAGAAGGAACTAAGTTGGTAGCCATACGGCGCTTCGTCCATGCAGACATCTCCCTTCCGCTGGCCAACATGTATTGTCTTGTTCTTGTTAGTCGAAAGCTGGAGGTAGAAGAGGCGCGTGTGCTGGCTTTCGCCATGCTTATGCGCATGATACTCGACTGACGTGATGTATTCGCTGGCATCAAGTGTCAACGTAGTACGCTCGCCACCATCGCCACCAGCGTGGAAGGTGAAAGGGACTGTTGCTCCTGGGAGTTGGGCGACGATGGTGACACCATCGACGCGTTCTGCACCGTTGAGTGTCACCGACTTCACGATTGTTCCAGGTTCAACCCTCTCACCACCATTGTAAAAGCGGCTCAGAGGACCACCACATAAAGGGCCATATCTCTTACCCTCTTCAGCCTCGGTGGTACTCACTGCAAGTGTAGCTGCAGCGAGCATCTTGAAAAGGAGTTTCATCATGGATAAAGTTTAACCGGCAGAAGACAATTTCAAAAGTGAGTGAACTCGAATCGCCAGGGTTCCGGCCGTTCAAGACTTTTCTTGTCGCACTGTTGTAGAGTCATTGATCATCGAAGCAGCATTGATCATTAGTACCCGAGCAAGCATACGATAAGGATCGCAACTGGGATGTGCATATCCACGCCCATATTTTATACCTTCTCCTCCAACACATGTATTTCGCAGAGGTTCCACGTCGTACACTTGACACGGTAGTAGTCAGAATTAGAATGATTGTGGCCCTTTTTCTAAGATGGAAATGGAGGGGGAAGCGCTGACTCACCTATTTCCTTAAAATTAACTAATGTGTCCTCTTCGG